>OY992892.1:18810336-19000336 GCA_963921405.1 Cepaea hortensis
CGGCTTGGAGGAGGGAAGAGCAGGTCTGTAACACAGTCCTGGTGGAGGTATCGAGCCAGAAGGAAAGTCTACATCAACCTCTCCCATAGGCGCAAGCCTGTATTCAGGGCCTAGACGACCTGGACGCCGGTGGAGATCAGTCTTCCAGATGATTGATAAAAAGACGCGAGATCCATTTAAAACACTAGATGGTGGTCAGCATGGCTGAGTGGATCAGCATGCTTGTTGTTAAACTTCCCGTGTGCTGATGCCAGGTTAGCGGGTTCAACCCCTTCATCGGCCAGTTGGACTAAACTCTTGACTTCTCGTCCTTGACTTGGGCCCCGTTAATTACAAGTACCGCAGAAGTGGAAGTGGATTCACCTGATGGCGAAGGACACTGGTTATAGGGAAAACTAATCCACACGCAAAAAACAAGAGTCCAAAACACTAGAAGTAGTACATGTGTGGAATATGCTTGAGTTCAAAGCGAGCAAACGGGGTCGGGGGGGGGGGGGAGAGAGAGAGAGAGAAAGCACCGGGTTTTAACCCATTTGGCTCGGCCCGTCTTCGCTTAACGGCAAACCACCATCCGAAAGCATCGCAATTAATATTTTTGAATTAAGCAAGAACGCCACAGCGATGCCCCCCCCCCCCCCCCCCTCTGAACGTAGCCTGAAAGACGCAGTCCGTAGACGAACCCACGACCTGTAGAGTGTGGGGTACACGGTTTAACCACGCAGACTGCCCCCTCCCGGGTTCATGACCAATCAAGCAATAATAATAAAACTACGAATACAAAGGCACAAACTTACACGTCTGCTCCTCGCAGTGTCCTTCCACTTGTACTAACGCTGCTGTGTCTCACGTACACAAGCACACACGTGTGTGCTGGAGGTACACTCAACAAAACCCAACGGTCTAACAACTGAGAGTCCCTTGTGCTGGGCCTTTTGCTCGAATCAGACCTAAATTGAGAAATCCCTCTCCCAGCTGCTGACACATTTAGCTAAAAATAGCAAGGGGATTCCCGGGTTGGGTCACGCTAGGTTCAGGTAGTTTCCAGTTATCAGTTAGTCGCACATACTTTACAGAACGTTGCAGTTAACCGCAGCATTTATTGGCTGTTTGTGATTCACACTGTGAATATACAACCATGGTCATAATGCGAGAACAGCAAGTTAAAAGAGGAGTGGCCAAACAATAACAATATGCAATAAGTCAAAGAAGATTAATAAACCAACACAGAACGAGTGTCATTAGCCGCTTCACGCTGCGGGATTTACTGAGGAAGGGATCCGAGCACTTAAGGCTAAGGACTGAATGGTTCGATGGGCAATGAGGATGATCTGTCGATTAATTAAGCGATTTTAGTTCAGTAGTTTGACTTATCTTTCTGAACGGCCGACGCAGCATATCACTGCAATCAACTCAAAGCGTTGTTTCCAAATCTCTCGCGGCTGATTTCGAATCCCCGCCTAGGTATCTCGGTGAATCATGAAACTGCGCATCTCATTATTCCCTAAGCAACCGCGCCAGTAAGTAACGCAAGTATAATACAACGGTAAATTACTGGTAAAATTAGATAAGTCATGATTGGCGCCAATATGTATCAGAGAGCACAATAGACAACAGAAATATATGACAGTTCTAGCAATACAGAATTCGAACCGGTCGTTTCACGTCATGATCAAGTGTACCACGAAGCTCGGCCGACTATATATAGCTGGCGCATCAACAGATCTACAACAATTATTGGACACTGTAGTGGCAGAGAGTGCACAGAAATGACTCTCCTTGAATATCAAGAAAACAGTAACAATGGTGATATCCAAAAAAAAAATGGTGACACCAAAATATTACATAGAAATAGAAAGGAAAATTCGTAACCAAGTGGATAATTTTACATACCTAGGGGCATTTATAACATCAGATGGAAGATGTACAACAGAGATTAAGAGCAGAATAAGGCAGGCAAAATCCGCATTTCAGAAAATGAAGAGTATCTTATGCAATAAGTTACTGTCACTGAATGTAAGAAAGAGTGCTGAAATGCTACATAGAACCAGTTTTGCTGTATGGCAGTGAATCTTGGAATGTAAATGAACAAATTAGGAAGAACTTAGAAGTAACAGAGATGTGGTTCCTGAGACGAATGTTGCGATAACAACACTGCATGAGACAGGCTAATGAAACTAGAACACTTTACACAACAATAAGAAAGAGACAAACAACTTTCCTTGGTCGCGTGATGAGAAGAGGCATTGGAGAACATCGTGACAACTGGAAAGATCGAGCGGAAGAGAGGCAGAGGCAGACGAAGAGAAATGATGCTGGGCAGATTGAGACGGTGGCATGGAGGTATAAATATCATCAGGAAAGTTGATCCAGAACACCGAGATCAGTGGAGAGACATGAACGTTAAAAGTCATCGCTTAAAAGTCGACAGGGTCGACTTCATTGCACCGGGGTTTTATCCCATATGGCTCGGTCTCTTTCCGCAGCACGAAGCGTCGCACGAAGCACGAACTTCGTAGCTCTAGCGACGACCTACAGGAGTCTCAGAAAAATTTCACTCATGAGCCGAAGGATGCGGCCCGGAATCGAACCCACAACCTTCGGAACCCGAGTCAAACGGCTTGACCACTTCGCCACGGAGACTCCGGAGAGACATGAACGCCTACGCCAGCTGGCAGGGCACTTGATGATGATAATGATCAATGTTTTATTATATTTGATTACTATAATTAACTGATTCAAAGATATATCGCAAAATGTGACCTCCCATTTTGACAGAAGGACGATATATTGCCATATGTAGGATTATTTGTTTTGTTTCATGCTATATTCCGTATTTCAATGCCCAGTGATCATAAATGTACATGATATTACTTGTTGATTTAATTGTGTACCCACTTTTTGTTTGTCACTGGATCAGTTAAGGTAACATAAAGACAGACAACACCGAAAGGCCATAATGTGACAGGGCTTCACATATAGTAATCATATACTAGGCACTGTGAACTGACCCTTTATTCGTTCTTGCCTGCTGTACCGGTGGTCTTGGGTTAGATCCGCATGATGGCGATTTGGAATGTTTAAATTTGGTTCCAGGAATTTCCCGTTTAATATGGGTACCAGGAGATATATTGGGAAACAAAGGCGACCGGTGCGATGGTGACCACAGCACCCACTCAGTGCCGCTTGCTCTATAAAAAAATACGGGTCTAGCTCTATATGTAATATGCGTCTTAACTGATTCAGTTCCGACGGATAATACATATCGTCAAATGTCACCTCCCATTTGGACCGAAAGACTATGTATCACAGTACTAGGGCCATGGTATCATTTGTTTTATTTAGCGGTATCTTCCGCAATTTTAATGCACAGTGAACGGAAATTAGGTGTTAAGCAGGGATGTGTAATGTCTCCAGGTCTTTTTTCCCTTTACAGTGAAAATATTTTCAGAAATGCAGAAGATATAAATGGAATCAGCATTGGAGGACGAAACATCAATAACATTAGATATGCAGATGATACAGTATTGATTGCAGACAATGCACAGGATCTGCAACAATTAATAGACGCGGTTGTTGTACACAGTGAGCAGCTGGGGTTAGAATTAAATTGTAAGAAGACACAGGTTATGGTCGTCACTAGGAAGGAAGAAGTGCCACAATGTAATATACAAGTAAATGGGACTATTCTTCAACAAGTGAATCGGTACAGCTATCTCGGAACAATCATAACATCTGATGGGAGATGCCTTGAAGAGATTAGAACAAGAATCGCCATGGCGAAAGTAACCTTTAGCAAGATGAAAAACATACTGACCAATAAAAAGATGTAAACTGAAACGAGAAAAAAGAGTGTTGAGGGGATACATAGAGCCTGTTCTTTTGTATGGATGTGAAACTTGGACAATGAGCAGTCACGCTGAAAAACATCTGATGGCTGCAGAAAAATGTGGTTTCTGAGGAAAATGCAAAGAATACCATGGACAGACGGGAAAACCAATGACCAAGTACTACAGGAGACAAATGACAATCGTAGATTGATTAGAGAAATTAGACGCAGACAGTCAACATTTGTTGGACATGTTATGAGAAGAAATGGATTAGAGAACTTAGTGACAACTGGCAAGATCGAAGAGAACAGACCAAGAGGAAGACCGAGAGGAAAATACCTGGATGGCTTGGCCACGTGGCATGGACGAGACAGGAAGACTGAGCTGACCCACGACTCTGGTGATCGAGCGAAATAGCGAGTCATGACCGCCCACGCTTTCCGGCATGGTACATGATTGATTTATTGATTGAACGTTTCATCTGATGGCGAGTGGCACTGGTAATAGGAAAAGGTGATTCACATGTAAAAGTCAGTCCAGTGCACTGGTAGTAGTGCCATGTGTATGGACTACACTTGAGTTCAAAAGCAAACGAATTCAAAGAAAATGCATTTGAATCTATATCTATAAAACAGAGTGTATGTTTGTTTGTGGGGATTTATGTATTGGATGCGTTCGATAACGGTACATCCGATTGAGATGAAATTTTCTACACGTCTTCCTTTCATTCCTGTGCAACCGACTATAATAATTTCTTAATGTAAAATCTTCTACTTATTTAATAACATTTACTTTTCCATTTTCATTATATAATGTCTATATAGCAGGGGGACTTCACTCTAGAAAAGTTATTTCAAGGGGCATAACTTTTAATAACATTTCTATATACTTTATAGTCATATTGTTGGACTTACCTGCACTATTGTTAAACTCTTTGTCTATAGTTATTTTTAGGCATATGAGTTATATTAAATAATGATATAATCTTTAAGGTATTTTTAAAGTTTGCACAAAAATAATGCATTATGCATAACATTTTAACCCATCTTTTTCTGCTTACAAAACTTATCAACTGTCATGTCGGTGATTAAAAACAGTTTTCATTAAAAATAATGAATGGTGTGTGGAAGGACATTCTTTTAAGTTACTGTGCGCCAGGAGCTGGGCGAAACCACGCCGGGTCAGATAGATAGACAGATAGTCGGGAACGGAAGCTTATTTGACTACTTATATGAATGAATTAAATGACATGCTCCCCACCAGGGACTGGGTGAAGCCGGGCCGGGTCAGCCAGACAGACAGACAGACAGACAAACAAGCAGACAGACAGACTGATAGATAGATAGATCCCCTCCAGGGCCTGGGCGAAGCCGGGCCGGGTCAGCTAGTAGTCTATAAATCAAGATATGCTTGACAGTACAGCGGCATGCTGGGACACTCCAGCGGCATGATGGACCCTAACATAACTTCTCTTTGAGGTTGAACGGGGTAGAGGTAACGGTATAATCGAAATACTACCCACGACTCTACCAGGGCTCAGCTTGTGGTAATACAAACAATAGACATTTGGGGTGGTGGGGGGGGGGGGGGAAGTGTTCGCTCGCTCTGAAGTCAAATGTTGTTCATACATGTGCTACTACTTCTAGTTCACTGGATTAGCTTTCCCTATTACCAATGTCCCTCGCCATCAGACGAACCCACTCCGACTTCTTAGGTACTTTATTGGGGAAGCTTAAGAGACAAATGGCATGGCATGCGGGATAAATTAACAGGTACTGAGCATGTCATGATAATGGGCAAGCTGAAGTACGTCGCCACAACGGGGAAGTTGGAATGGGAAAAGGGGGGGGGGGGGGACAAAGAGAGAAGATGCTGGACAGTCCGACATCATGCGAGGAACATCGGTATCAGAAATGATTGGCAGTACACTTGACTGAAGGCTGTGATTAGATACGATCACCAACACTACACAGCATGTACTTGCCTTCTTTGACTTAAGAAAATCTCCAGCATTGGTACCTGAAGTGTTTGAACTATGCATGAATTGGGAAAGAGAGTGTAAGTGGTAAGGAAAGTGAAATACAGAAATACTTTGGTTTTCACTGACTTCTGTTATCATCGGTTTCAGTTTTCGTCAACGTTTTTCCTTGAAATGTTTATCTCGGTAATCATCGGTTGCCTCGAATTTCATTGTCGTGCCAATGTGACCTCGTTGCTAATTTTGCGAAAACAAAGGGACCAATGCATTCTTCTGCTAAGTTTGGCATTGTTTCTCGTTGTGTGGGCATCATTTCCTAATATGTTAACCCTTTCCTCTTAGCTCCATCAAGGGACAAAAGATGGTTTCCATATGCCAAGAAGAGTCTTCAGAAAGGTAAATGCTATGTTAAATATTCATTTATTCTTTACCTTAGTCTTTTAAGTTCATGTTTTATTACTTTTTTATTGTTTTTAGTATTAAACACTATATTTATTCTCTATACAATGTGTTTTTGGTTTTTATTTTGGATTGTCTAGAAGGAATTAATTGGATTTACATTAAATTAATTGATATGGAAATAATTGCCTCGGTTTTTGCCGGTGACAGATTATCGACAAAAACCAAGATATCACTGTATTATAAGATTAGCATTTTGGGAATATGTAAAACAAGATGGAAGGGAGCAGGCACAAGCGAAACAATATTGTTCTCATGCCATACTGAGGGAAATGTCACTGACATTGAAGGAGTATCCCTAATACTGTCTCTAGAGAGGCAGAGAAAGCACTACTAGACTGGGAAGCAGTGGGCTCTATAATAATAACAGCAACATTGACAGCCACAAACATGACAGTAAACATGCATGTTGTCCACTGTTACACACCAGCAAATGATATGGATGAATCAAAGTACTACAGGCAATCAGAGAAATTATAACATCACCATTTTGATGGATTACCTAAAAAAAAATGCCAAGACAGCATTTGATAACACGAGTTATGAAATGATCATGAGGAAACACTTTGGGTAATGAACGAAAATGAAGGATTATTCGTCAATTTTAATTCAGTTAATGTTCTAGGAGTAAGTGTTTTTCCACATAAAAGAGCAGCACAAGGAAAATACAATCAACAAAATTAAAAATAGTAATGGAGAAGACCGGTCTCCCTGGCCAAGGTGCTAAGAACTTTGTTCGTAATCCCATATATCCACGTGGGGAAAACAGCTGCGCGAGATTCGCGGATCGCACCGCACTAGTAACTTACGGGGGTATGTGAGCCGATCGTTCAGAAAGCAATAGCAAACTACTGAAAGTATAACTTGCCTAGTACATTAACAGCAGTTGAAAAATGCTGGTGTTGACTGCAACATCCTGTAAGGGATATGCAACATTTAAAAAAAAAAATGAAGAAGAACTCTGCATTTCATGTATTTATATTCTGCCTTTTTAAGTTAATGGTCTTCTGTATGTCCTCATAGTTTCTCATCAATTTCCAAAGATATTCTCTATGAAAAGCCTGTTCATAGTTCACAAATCCAATATAAAGCAGTGAATACATGTCAATACTCTATGATGATGCGTACTGTGGGTAACTGGCTAGTGCAGAGTAAGTTTGTTCACAAGTCTGTTGTTCATCCCTTAGTTGTTTATCAAAGGTATCTGTTAACTGATTAAGTTCATTGGATGATTAATCGTCTTAAGCAACTTCCTGTATCATAACTGTGACACACTTCTGCATCTCATTTTCTGCCATCCATTTGTGTTTGGTCAAAGCCTTTAAGTGATTCTGCTTAATATTGCCAGGGGAACTGACTGTAACATTGTTCTACTTGTTTCTTTCTGTCTTTCATCTCACAAAGGAGGATGCACCCTCATCCAACACATGCTAAGCTTTTAGCAGACTTGATTATGATTGGCCAGATTTTGCAGCTCAAGTGTGTATTGGATGAGGTAGCCAGTCTCATTCCACCCCCCATACACGTGTGGGAGGTTACAGGGACTTTTCTTTACTTCCATGGTGGGCCCCAGTAACAGACCGTTTTGACAATAACATTAATCCTATTAATTCTTAATCCTCTCTAACAGTGGTTCTCAACTGGCGGGGAATTCCCCCACCACCAGGGGGGAATCTTAGGGTTTCTGGGGGAGGGGGGGGGGGGAAATAAAGATTATTTCAAGATTGCGTTAATACACGAACTGAAACTTCGATAGTTTTTCCTTCCATACTTTACAGTTCTGTACTTCTCACCGTTCTGAAATTCGTAACGTAAGTAGACCCGCAAATCACGTTTTATGTAGACGTTTAGACTTGTTCTAGTATGTGTTATTAAATTTAGCTTCCATTTTTACATATACTGTGTAGGGGCATGGGGGAGGGAAATACGAAAGGGGGGAAATTACATTCTGAACATATGGTGAAGGAGTGCATGGGCCAAAACAGGTTGATGAGAACCATTGCTCTATAATTTCTTTGAAAGATGCCAGACGCATTTTATGAGACACTATGAGATCCCAAAGAAGATCATTAATTTAATAAAGGCAAGATATAAATATGGCTCAATGGCTCGGAACGCTGAAGAAGAAGAAGAAGAAGAAGAAGAAGAAGAAGAAGAAGAAGAAGAAGAAGAAGAAGAAGAAGAAGAAGAAGAAGAAGAAGAAGAAGAAGAAGAAGATATAAATATATGAAACGCAGAATTCTTCTTGGGGGAAAACTAACCGATACATTTGAAATAAGAACAGTAGTGTGACATGGATGCTTCTTGTTACCTTCATTATTATGAATGACTCATTAATTAATTTAATAGCATGTCCTTTGCAGAACCTCGCTCCCATAACAACCTTCCGGAAAACTTCTCGGTCATAAGTAAGATGCCATGCATCGGATACACCCATCTGGAGATCGTCTGCCACATCCTGCACCCATCTTCTCTTTGGCCTTCCTCTTCCTCTCTTCCCTTGCATATCTAGTCTAGTCTTTCCTCTTAGGCCTAAGGCGGCGCATAGGGCAGAAGTCGTGGCTCTCCATGTTTGTGCGTAGCGCTGACATTTAGAGCCAGAAATCTGATTCTGTAACAACGGCGAGTTTTATGATGGCGGATTGTCAAGCCGCCGATCAACCGACTTAAGTCAAGCTAGAAGAAACATGTCCCGCCATCCTGACCCAAACCGGAAACTCTCTCAACAAACAAGCAGGCTAAAGCCCGTGGTCACTGCACATCACCCCACATGGGTCTCATGAACTGTGAGCAGCCGTGAACTGGCCAAACATACCTGTGTTGGGCAGACGGGTTCAGGACAGCGAGACGGACCTCAGGAACTTGTAAAATAGCCATGCACAAACACACAATTATACATACATTCATTCATTCAGTAGCATGTCCTTTGCAGAATCTCGCTGCCATAACCTTCCGGAAAACCTCTTGATCATAAGCAAGATGTTCCGCGTCTGATACACCCATCTGGAGATCACCCGCCACATCCTGCACCCATCTTCTCTTTGGCCTTCCTCTTCCTCTCTTCCCAGGCATATATCCTTCCAATACTGTTCTCTCCAAACTTTCGTGACATTTCAAGTGACAAAATTATTTCAATTTTCTTAGTTTTATCGTCTTTAATAGCCAACCTTCTTCAATATTCAATTCTTTAAGTATGGATGCATTTGTTCTTTTCTTTACCAAAGATATTCTTAGAACTCGTCTATAACATTTATATTCAAAGGCATTTATGCGCTGTTCAGCTTGTTTAGTAAGTGTCCGAGTCTCACAGGCGTATGTTGCAATGGGAAAGATGCATGCTCTTAAAAATCTAATTTTTGTAGTTCTGTCTGTCCCGCCCCATAATTTATTCAGCTGTTTTAGCCTTTGAAGACCCCTCCATCATTGTTCTCTCCAAACTTTCATGATGTTTCAAGTGACCACAATATTTCAATTTCCTTTGTTTTATCGTCTATAGTAGCCAACCAGCTATCTTATTTTGAGTGACTATAGACTTGATTATGAAGACAACAATAACTAGTCAGAAATGGATTTCAGTTGACTCTGACAAAGCAGCTTGATGATCTGGACTTCATGGATGACACCGCAGAGTTATATATCATCGACATATGACGTGAATAAACGAATACTTTAGTTCATCTCATCTCATCAGGTTCCACTTGTACCTTGTGGTGTCGAGGTGAGGCATAAACAGTGGGAGAGTGCCCGCTCATGGGCTTTATGTATCAAGATTCCCACAGACTCTGTAATTCCCTCTGTCCATTGTTTACGTGGCCAGCCTCTTCCTCTGCTTCCATCTGGTCTGTACATCATTGCTTGTTGTGGTATACTGTTAGTTGGTAATCTAGTTATATGGCCAATCCATTTAACTTTCTGTTTTCTGATTAAATCTGGCACTGCTATAATCCACACTTTAGTCCTGATTTCTTCACTTCCGATTTTCTCTCTTCTTGATACACTGAGTACTCTTCTCAGGAATCTCATTTCTGTTGTGATTTTTCTTTACTCTTTTTCTGTCATTGTCCAGGTTTGGCATTGGTAGCATAGAGTTGATAGTAAGATTGTGTTTTAAAGTGCTTTCTTAATAACTATTGATATATGTATGTTCTTTAGTATTGGTGCCATTTTTCCAATGAGTTGGTTTGTCTTATTGCATCTATTTTCGATCTGGTCTGGTAGTTTGTCATTTGATGATGATATACTTTGTAGGTACTTGAAGCTCTCCACTTGATTCAGGGGGTGCCCCTTTAGATGAATCCTTCTTGTTCTTTCTTCTTTGGTCATTGTCATTACCTATGTTTTTCTTATGCTTATTTTCATGCCATGTTCCATACACACTTCACTCAGACTATTTATGTGGTTTTGTAATTTTAATTCCGATTTTGCTATTAATGTTTGATCATCTGCAAATAAGAGTTCTTTAATGATGTGATTTGCCGCTGGTTCTTCTTCTGTGTTCTGTTCTTCATGCGCTGTTGTTATGGTCTCTCTTTGGCTGGTTTCTTTACATACTTTAGTTGAAACAATTAAAACACATAGTCACAGATATTGTTTGAATGTAGAACATCTGTTATCCCCACGGTAATTTCAAATTTAACATAAACTCTTTATGTTTGCACAAAACTGGCCAGAACTGCCTAAATGCTATTGTCTCACTATATTTGAGTGATAATTTTAAGAATACAAAAGGCAAGAGGAGATTTTAAGGCACTAGGAGACATGGATGTTTTAAACAGGATTAAATCTTGTACCAGACTTAGGATATTTAACTCAGTTGTCAAATCAGTTCTGCTATATTGATCAGAAACATGGAGGAGAACTAAAACAGTTATAATAAACTACAACCATTCATGAACTGTATCTGCACAGAACAGAAAAACTAACATGCCATGTCATAATCATTAATGCTATGTTCATGGAGAGAACTGAATAAATTTTAGAGTCAAGAGGTGAGAAAAAGACGATGATGTTGTATAGGACACACACTGAGTTAGTTAGTTGACAGATCATCCTAATTGCACATCGAACCATTCAATCCATAAGTGCTCGGATCTCCTCCTCAGTAAATCCTGCAGCGTGTAGTGGCTCAAGACACCAGTTCTGTGTTGGTTTATTAATCTTCTTTGGTTTCCTGCACACTGTTCTTGTTTGGCCACACCCATCTTAACTTGCTGTTCCCTCAGTCTGACCATGGTTATAGATTCAGTCAACACTTGGTTCTCCCAAACGATTACTTCTCGTAGAGCATTCAGTATATCAGCCTGGTCCAAGGCTTGCCCGCCTTCCACAGAAGCCTTACCTGCAAGCCTCCTGCTAATTTCCTTGGACACACGCATGCCCTGGCACAAAAATGAAACTAATCTTTGCCAGTCATCACCTCTCCAGAAATAACAACCACTTTTTTCAGACCCACCCCATCTTTAGCTTCTTGAGCATCCTCTTTGAGTCACTAAGGAAACATGCATGAGTGAAGATCTGTGTCTCGAATCATGTTATTGCTTTACTTACTGCCATGACTTCCATAGTCAGACTACTTGTGGTCAAGGCAAAAGCACCCCAATTTTCCATCACAATTCTCCCTCCAACCAGAGCCGTAAAGGCCCATGAACTTCTCATGTGTCAAACGTCCAACCCATCTGTAAATGACAGCATCACCCTATAAAGAATTCTCAAAGATCAAAGCCTGTACTTCCACCTCCACAGCAGCTTGATTTTCTTGTCTGCATTTTCTATCTAGTTGGATGCAAACTGAAAAGGATGTACAGAACTCTGCTGGAACTTGTACCCACTCCTCGCCAGGTTTGAAGTCCTCAAGTGAACACACCTGTTGAAGAATGTCTTAGCTTGACCCATCCATGACTCTTTTTAACCTGCTGCCCATTACCTTCTTAATCTCACTATGCAGTTGCATGTTGCATTAACTCTGAGGTAGGTAGCCCTGTGCTCGGCAGATTTGTATTCTGTCTCCCATGGTTGGTAAATCAAAAAGATAGCACATTGCCCTATATGCTGTATCTTTTGTACACCCAAGTATAATACTCATAGCTTCATTCTGTATCCTCTCCATCTGCTCATGGCTGCAAGTCAAGATCACCATCGCATACTCAAAAGCAATAAGGACCAGACCCTCGTATAGAAGACAAAGTTGGCGCTGCTCACAGTTTGCCACTGCCATCATCCGCATTGCAGCCAAACCCCGCTTGACCTTTATTATCACCTGGTCAATGTGCTCAGTATAAGCAAGGCTTCGATCAAATTGTATCCCCAGAAGCAAGGCTTCGATCAAATCGTATCCCCAGGCATTTCATTGCCTGAGTTATTTCCAGTCTCTGGGCACAGATGTACAGTTGGTGTTGGAGTGTTGACAATATGGTTGTTCAAAGAGAAACATGTCACTGCTGCCTTCATTGTGTTGACCATTGCCCCAGATTCCACACACCAAGTGCTTATGCCATTGAGTTCTGTTTGTAGTTCCACAGCAACCCGATCTCTAGTCTTACCCCGAGGATCTCCCTGGTCCTGTGATCTGAGAGCCAGGGAGACATATATACATGGAAAAAGAGTATTAGTAATCAGAGACAGAAATGAATCATATGTAGAGGACATGGAAGGAACTTCAGGAAATAGCAAAACATAGAAGGGCTTGGTGTGAATTGGCCTAAGGCCTATGTTTCACTGGGGAAGGGGGGATAAGAATATGAAGATATCCTGAGGGTTATCAACCTGCCTCTCGCCCCAAAGGTGGTGTTTCTGGACTGTCGCTTCAAAAGTGCATTTTCCTCTCCTGGGGGTCGTTGCTGGAGCTATGGAGTTCGTGCTCAGTGCAACACTTTCGGTAGACTGCTCTGCAGAAAGAAACCGAGCCATGTGAGAATTATGAGATAAAACCCGGTGTAGTGAAAAAACGATCCTCTTTTTTTTTTTTTTAACTGTAAATTTCTGTGTAATTAATGAGCAGCAATGCGAATCTTGCAGACATAGGTGATTTATATATAATTAACCCAGTCAAGTGCTACGGATTCCGTGCATTGTGTGGAGATTGTCCTTGTGTGATTCATGAGAGAAATCAGGGACACCTATGCAGATTTCTGTGTGCAGCGAAGGTAATCCTCAACCAAATTCAAGCTAAGCCTGTCACTAAAAAAAAAAAAAATCAATATCGGGGCAACTGGGAGAACGGATGTCGCGTCCTCGTGGGCCGCCTCTTGAAGCCGCACATACAATCATACATGCCTGACAGCCACCAACCAATACTAATTTACATTATTTAACCTCTACAGGATGATTTATGCCCACAAAAGATGTAAAATACTGAATACATACCTGGAAATTATCCGTCTGTGTTTACCATTCCTAGAAGACAACAAAGGGCTCTCGCCGACACACGAATTATTTTAGAGTTACCCCACCTTTTCCTGTTATCATCATCATTCTGTGCCATGCCGACAAGCGTGAGCGGTCAAGGTTTACTACCACCTTCCACAATCACCAGAGTCGTGGGTCAGCTCTATGGTCTTGTCTCAGCAATGCCATGTGGCCAAGCGACCTAGATATTTACTTCTCTGTCTTCGCCTCGTTCTTTTTCCCTCAATCTTGCTAGTTGTCACCAAGTTCTCATGTTTATTTCTTCTCATAACGTACCGAAGCATTCATGACTGTCTAATTTATGTAATCAGTTTTTTTTTTTTTTAAAGTTGCATATATCCTTTACGGACGTTGCAGTCAACACCAGCATTTTACTGCCGTTGTTGATGTCATGGCAAGTTTTTACGCCCAGTAGTTTGCCGTTGCTTTCGGAACGACCGGCTCTCATACCAATCTACTTCTCAATCTACTAGTACTTCTCGTTTTACAGTGATTCATTCATGGCTCTCATACGAACACGTTAAAACCAGCGAGACACGGTCTGCTGCCAAACCGGTCACCGCTGTGTTTCGAACTCGGGTACGCGGCATTACGAATCGCGTCCGCAATGCCATCGCCATGGAGTCCAGTCAATTTACGGTTTTCATGTGCTTCTTGCAGGACTTGCTCATTGGTTTTTCTGTCTGCCCATATTATTCTTTGTATTTTCCTCAGAAACCACATTCTCACTGCTATTACTTATATGTTTTTCAGTTAAGTTCCTGTTATTTAAAAAAAAAGTTAGTTGCATATCAGGTAGGCCTACAGGAAGTTGCAGTCAACCTCAGCATTTTTTTGCTATTCGTGATGTCTTGGCAAGTTTACGTTCAGTAGTTTGCCATTGCTTTCTGAACGACCGGCGCACATACGATTTCATAAAAAACCAAATTAAGGCGTCTGTTGCCAAATCGCCCACAGCTGTGTTTCGAACGCGAGTATGCGGGATTGCAAACTGTGTTTGTAATCTCATGCCACGGAGCCGTTAAAAGGGGAAGTAATTTAAGCTTGTAAGAAAACTGGTGTTTCGTTTGTCCATTATCTCTATCCCGGTCAACATCAAAAGATAAGTTATAATAAGGGCCCATTCCAGCCTCAGACTAATAATCCGGTGACCGAATCAGTGAAATTTAGGGTATTCATTTGAAGGGCATTGTTTTCTATAGGAGGTAATGCTCAAGATTATATATATTGTGGTTGTCTCCAAGAAGAAAGAAGTACCACAATGTAACATCTAAGTAAATGGAAACATTCTTTAAACAAGTAAACAGTTGAAACTATGTTGGAACAGTCATAAAATGTCATGGAAGGTGCCTTGTAGAGATTAAAACAAGAATTGATATGGCAAAGGTAGCTTTTCACATGATGGAAGGGACGCAGAGGTGTTTCCAAGGCACCAGGGCCGGGTTATATACTGGCCAAGACCTATTGACGCGTCCTCGTCGAGCGTCCTGGGCAACAGGTCCCTTCGGGGTCCTGGCTAAAGTCAGTAGGATCGCCGATTCCTCCGAAGTCTGAGAGTGTCTGCCTGTACGGCGAGGAACCACCAGTCTGCACACCAATAAGCCAGACATGGGACAACGGATACTCACGCAAACCTCAGGTCCTGTATGACACCACACTGATGTTGGACAACAGGATGTCTTCATCCGACATACAGGACTTCGCGTTGGAGCTCAAGCCAACGAACAGAAGGAAGCAAGCGAAGCAAGCACATGATGGAAAACATACATACATTGGCACCTTGCCGTCTTAACGGACGATAGTTTGTTACAATGTGCTTCAAAAAGGCATAATAACTACAACCCATGGCGGTAGCGAATATGACTGATAAGGCCAATTCGCTCTGTAAATGTTCGTCCACAGTGGATGCATGTGAACACATGGTCATTTCCACCATCATGCACCATCACTTCTCGCACCCGGCGAAAAATTGACCACACCGAGTCCTGATTGGTCTAAAAAATACTGGGTAGCATCATATATCAAACACGCGATATGGGTGTCAAAAGGCATTCTTCACTTTTTTTTAAAACATAATTTAAAAGAGGACAAGATACAAAGTAACTGTGACGGGATGAGTCTAGATCACTATGCAAACCCCACCACTACTGCGTTAGTGGAATTACTATTTACATTCTGGATTCAGTAGGCAGCTAAATTACTAATAATGACGTCAGAATGACTACACAGACATTTTCTGCACTAAAACTACACAGTGCATTGGGGACAGCGTGTATTTTCACGTCATCTATTCAAATGATGTCACAAGGGAAATCCCCTGTCTTCAACCCTTATTAATATCAAGTCTAATGACTGGGGATATAGGTCCGTCACTCCCTAGCAATGGGAATGCGGCGATATGCTATTAGTACGGCTGCACCGGAAATTGTGACTAACAACTTCCGTCCGGTTGACAACGACCATAGCTGCTGTGCTAAGCAGACCTTATATGAAGTGAGCTGCCATATCCAATTGCATCCTTGGTAGATTATACCAAAACCTATCTTAAGTGCTGCAATAAGACTGGGGGTGAGTGTAGTAACATAATAATTATGATTATAATAAGAAGTGTGTACACATTTATATTCTGATATTGGGAAAACCCAAAACTTTCCTGACCATGGATATTTATGAAACGTGGTATTTGAAAGGGGAGACATTGAGAGAAAACATGTGAGGCCTAGATATATTTATAGATAAAAATATATATAGATATAATGTATGAACCTTACTGATTATTTTCATATGCATTTTGTGAATGTATTTACATGTATATTTTGTTGAAAATATGATAACATGATTTTGCCATGTGGGCAGAAGTAGAAGAGACATGTGGAACATGATTCTCACATGCCAGCAATATTACTAGGCGATTGATATTCAAACATAAATTTGCTTACCCCTGATTCACCGCCATGCCGAACTACACGCCACTGACGGTCATAAGTTCAAAGCAAATACCATGTGGTGAAGAATCAGAATTTGGGGAGTAAATCACTCAACAAGGGATAACTGAGACATCCTAAAGCCCAATGCCTGGAATATCTCAGCCCCCTTGCTTGCCTGCTGGCCTTCTTCTTATCTTTTAGCTCGGATATTCTGTGGGGTATACCTCACGACTTCATGGCGACACTGGATTGCTTTATGCCTACTGACTGATGTGGGATTAGGTTGAATTACTGTTGGCCTTTCCTTAGCTATCTAGGGAAACATCCTGGCTGCCCAGGACTTCCTCACCATGGTGTTAAGGAATACCCCAGTAATTATTGCATATGAGTCACTGCAAGTTTTACAACCATGTACATTTTGTAATGCCTTTTTCAAACAAAGATTTGTCTACATGTTCTACTCCAATGGACCATGTGGTCTTAGAATGTGTCCACTTCTGGACCCTTTTTCACCTTGTATCATCATGTCATACAAGGTATAGCCAAGCTGATAAGAACTATTGGCCTTTGCTTTTGATACAGAATAGCAGAGAGGAATTGTTTTATTCCTGTTCTGCATCTGACACATACACAACAGACACACAACACCAACACTCAGACACATTGTTATTGTCAAGACACTAAGGAGTCTGCAACTGTTTGTGTGATTTAAGGAGCCTCGCTGCTGATACTGCTGAAGCCTAACTGGTCCGGTTACCGAAACTTACAGCCACCAACTAGTGGAGACGGAACCTGGAATCCGGAGGAGCATCGTACACCTGTCGAATGCCAGGGTCGACTCCAAGACATAATACAACCGAAAGCCAGCACTATTCCTAACAGAGATCAGATTATCTCAGGTGACTCTGTGTCTACATGTGTTCTGAGTGTATCACTGTCTGGATGGTGTGAATGATGACATGCTATCTGTCTAAGCATCGGAAAACTATTTTATTTTTGTACCTGTAACATAATTGTAACTGTCATAGTTCACCACTTGAACGACAATTTTCATTATCTCTTTTACTATTAAAGAGTATTATTGTTTTATACTTGTACCCACGTACTCCCTTCGTGATCATTTGAACGCAAGGCGTGCGCGTGAGTGCGTGAAAGTATTTAAAACAGGGGGCTCCATCAATTGACGAAGGATCACCGACAGATAAACTAGACAGTCGTGTTAGGGCTTCCTACATACACGAGTGTTCTTCACCTTCTGCCTTTGTCTACCAAGTGAATCCCAGTCTCTTCTATCGGGACCATCCCTTTAGACATTCTTGTAACGAGCCATAATTTCTAGAGACTGTCGGCAAACTCTTGGATAGGGATTTCTGTCTATTTCAATAGAAACACCCTAACGGTCGGTGACAACTGTGGTCTCGTTCCGGGATCTACCCACCTAATTAGAAATATTTCTAATAAATTGTGTTACTTGGTACAAAAATTTTTTTTTTTCTCATCTCAGTAAAGGGTAGAGTAGTTTAGGAAACTCTGTAATTAGTTGTTTCCATTCGATTGAGAGAGTGAAAGTGTGTTTTGTATCATTGTTTGTACTAACCATTTTTGTGTATGTACTAATAAGATTTGTAAATTATTGCAATTGTATTAGTATAACTTGAATTGGGAAGTAGTATAATATTGATATAGAAATTGTAGTCCACTGATCACTCACCCTCTCAGTCAAAACTCAGTCATGAGTTCATCAGCAGATTTGCACGCAGCAGCGGTAGCTATGGGATTATCAGAGCCCGAAGCAGCCAAATATGTCCATGATATGGAGAGGGAGTTAAGGAAAGAAGACAGGGAAGATAAAATACGTAGGCATGAACTCGAGCTTAAGAAACTGGAAGCAGCGACAGAACTTAAGAAAATCGAGGCTGAGAAAGAACTTAGGCAGTTACAGGAAAATGAAAAAATCCGACAGCATGAGTTTAGGATGAAAGAGCTAGAAAACCAAGCTCTATCAGCAACCTGTTCTAACGCCAGCTCTCCGGCACCCAGCATTGAAACCCAGCTACATTCAACTTCTCATGTGGGTCCTATGAGTTTTCCTTTGATGCCGTTCGAGGAAACTCAGGAACAATTGGATAGTTACCTTCAGAAATTCGAGAAATTAGCTGAGTCATTTGGGTTGGCTAGGGAACACTGGAACTTGAAGCTTTCTCAGGCACTGAGGGGACAAGCGTATGTAGTCTTTCAGGGACTACCTCCAGGCCATGAAAATTCTTATGAAAGTTTGAAATCGGCTTTATTGAAGAGATATGAGTTAACCTCAGCTGCTTATCAGCGGAAATTCCGAGCCGCAAGACGTCTGAAGGGTGAGTCATTCTCACAATTGTCCGCTCGTCTGCAGAGTTATCTCTGTAAATGGGAGACATTGGGAGAGTATGAACACTCCTATGCGGGCTTGCGGGAGATGGTTTTGTGTGAGCAGCTGAGGAACTGTATGTCGAAGCCGATGGAAACTTTCATCGTTGAACAAGGGGCACAAACACTGGAGGAAATGATAGTCTTGGCTGAAAGATATCTGACTGCCCATGGGGACTCAGTCCCAATGCAACCTCCCCAACCTCAACAGAACCCACCTCCAACCAATCAGGGACAAACCCTTAGCAATATACCAGCAGACCAGAGGCAACCTCAGCAGCAGCATAATAAAACACAAACCACATCTGGGGCTAGAAAACCATACTGCACGAATTGTCATAATAATTCCCACAGTACGGCAGACTGCAAGCGCAGAGCAAAACCCCAGATTGCGGCTTGCTTCTCGATAGGGAAGAAAACCACTACACTACCACCGCCTCCCGAAATGAGAGGACATCGAGTGGTAGAGAAGATCAATGTCAATGGACAGGTGGTCGAGTGTCTGCATGATACGGGTTTAACGTACGATGCCATAATAGCATCACACTTAGTAAAACCTGGTCAGTTGACGCAAAACATGGTTGAAGTTATGGGTGCGACAAGAAGTTCGCCTACCCTAACTTTACCAATAGCCCAAGTGTTAGTTAACTCTAGATTTGTAAAGGGAACTATATCGGCAGCAGTGATGACTGATCCTATCTATGACATGATACTGGGAAGTAAATATGTCTATTTAGGGGAACCATCCACTCCCATGATAGTAGGGAGTGCACTGACCCAAGTCCCAACTCTAACACCTGGCTGTAACCAACTTCCTAGTGATAGGAAGACTCTCCAGAGAGGGAAATTTTTTTCCTCAAAACGTTCGCTAGCGGTAGGGGACAAAGTGTTACTCTTAAGATCTAGTGGGACTAATAAGGAGACTGAGTGGCAAGGACCATTCCCCATAATGGAGAAAGTGTCCAACACCAAATATAAAATCTACATGAAAGGTAAGATGAAAATCTACCACATTAAATTGCTCCGCAAATATTATGACAGAGCAAAAGAACGACCAGTACATCTGGTAGCCCTAAATGTTGTTCAGAAAGTAGGGAGGAGGGAAGAACCTCTTAGCTTTCCATACCCACCTCTGACTGGATCCTCACTAAACTTATCTGGAGAAACGCCAGGTCATACCAAAGTACCAAGCCAGCCCCGGGGTCGAAAGAAGTCTAATAGATCCTTCTCTAGAGGGGAACAATTGGTTCAGATATAATCTGGTGAGAATGCATAGTCGATCTAGACTCATCCACCCTAAAAGTTCGCTGAGCCGTACTTTTCTCTAGGGACGGCATATGTGACGGGATGAGTCTAGATCACTATGCAAACCCCACCACTACTGCGTTAGTGGAATTACTATTTACATTCTGGATTCAGTAGGCAGCTAAATTACTAATAATGACGTCAGAATGACTACACAGACATTTTCTGCACTAAAACTACACAGTGCATTGGGGACAGCGTGTATTTTCACGTCATCTATTCAAATGATGTCACAAGGGAAATCCCCTGTCTTCAACCCTTATTAATATCAAGTCTAATGACTGGGGATATAGGTCCGTCACTCCCTAGCAATGGGAATGCGGCGATATGCTATTAGTACGGCTGCACCGGAAATTGTGACTAACAACTTCCGTCCGGTTGACAACGACCATAGCTGCTGTGCTAAGCAGACCTTATATGAAGTGAGCTGCCATATCCAATTGCATCCTTGGTAGATTATACCAAAACCTATCTTAAGTGCTGCAATAAGACTGGGGGTGAGTGTAGTAACATAATAATTATGATTATAATAAGAAGTGTGTACACATTTATATTCTGATATTGGGAAAACCCAAAACTTTCCTGACCATGGATATTTATGAAACGTGGTATTTGAAAGGGGAGACATTGAGAGAAAACATGTGAGGCCTAGATATATTTATAGATAAAAATATATATAGATATAATGTATGAACCTTACTGATTATTTTCATATGCATTTTGTGAATGTATTTACATGTATATTTTGTTGAAAATATGATAACATGATTTTGCCATGTGGGCAGAAGTAGAAGAGACATGTGGAACATGATTCTCACATGCCAGCAATATTACTAGGCGATTGATATTCAAACATAAATTTGCTTACCCCTGATTCACCGCCATGCCGAACTACACGCCACTGACGGTCATAAGTTCAAAGCAAATACCATGTGGTGAAGAATCAGAATTTGGGGAGTAAATCACTCAACAAGGGATAACTGAGACATCCTAAAGCCCAATGCCTGGAATATCTCAGCCCCCTTGCTTGCCTGCTGGCCTTCTTCTTATCTTTTAGCTCGGATATTCTGTGGGGTATACCTCACGACTTCATGGCGACACTGGATTGCTTTATGCCTACTGACTGATGTGGGATTAGGTTGAATTACTGTTGGCCTTTCCTTAGCTATCTAGGGAAACATCCTGGCTGCCCAGGACTTCCTCACCATGGTGTTAAGGAATACCCCAGTAATTATTGCATATGAGTCACTGCAAGTTTTACAACCATGTACATTTTGTAATGCCTTTTTCAAACAAAGATTTGTCTACATGTTCTACTCCAATGGACCATGTGGTCTTAGAATGTGTCCACTTCTGGACCCTTTTTCACCTTGTATCATCATGTCATACAAGGTATAGCCAAGCTGATAAGAACTATTGGCCTTTGCTTTTGATACAGAATAGCAGAGAGGAATTGTTTTATTCCTGTTCTGCATCTGACACATACACAACAGACACACAACACCAACACTCAGACACATTGTTATTGTCAAGACACTAAGGAGTCTGCAACTGTTTGTGTGATTTAAGGAGCCTCGCTGCTGATACTGCTGAAGCCTAACTGGTCCGGTTACCGAAACTTACAGCCACCAACTAGTGGAGACGGAACCTGGAATCCGGAGGAGCATCGTACACCTGTCGAATGCCAGGGTCGACTCCAAGACATAATACAACCGAAAGCCAGCACTATTCCTAACAGAGATCAGATTATCTCAGGTGACTCTGTGTCTACATGTGTTCTGAGTGTATCACTGTCTGGATGGTGTGAATGATGACATGCTATCTGTCTAAGCATCAGAAAACTATTTTATTTTTGTACCTGTAACATAATTGTAACTGTCATAGTTCACCACTTGAACGACAATTTTCATTATCTCTTTTACTATTAAAGAGTATTATTGTTTTATACTTGTACCCACGTACTCCCTTCGTGATCATTTGAACGCAAGGCGTGCGCGTGAGTGCGTGAAAGTATTTAAAACAGGGGGCTCCATCAATTGACGAAGGATCACCGACAGATAAACTAGACAGTCGTGTTAGGGCTTCCTACATACACGAGTGTTCTTCACCTTCTGCCTTTGTCTACCAAGTGAATCCCAGTCTCTTCTATCGGGACCATCCCTTTAGACATTCTTGTAACGAGCCATAATTTCTAGAGACTGTCGGCAAACTCTTGGATAGGGATTTCTGTCTATTTCAATAGAAACACCCTAACGGTCGGTGACAGTAACTAGTCACAAATATCAAAAAGAGGCAATCGACATTCTAATCACATGTTGAGAAGAGAAGAACATGAAAATATTGTTAAAACAGCAAAGATTAGTGGGAAGACAGATAGAGACAGATAGTGATAAGAGATTATTACATCCTTTCATAGTGATGTGGAAAAGTATCAGCTTCCTAAGCGATACATTCTGTTGGAGATTGTGAGATGTGGGGGAGCTGATAGCCCACGCCAGTAGGCAAGGCACTTGATGATAGTCATGAGAAATGAGAAGGTTGCAGTAGCGCGGTAAAGATTACAGTGAGCACATCAACAAACAGATACAGGAGAGCAGGAACTGGCCTATTTTAGAAGAACGCAAGCACAAGTGACAGAATAGAGATTGCTTCTAAACAGGAGGAAATTAGAGCATTACTTTGTTGATAACAACCACCGAGACCGAGTAAGAAATGCTACTATCAGACAGACTGTGGGATCAACACCTTGTGCCACATTTATTGACAGACAGAAGATCAAGTGGTTTGGCCATGTCATTAGAATGCAACATCAACAACTACCATCACTGGCCTTACATCAAAGATCATCTGCGACGAGACCACGAGGACGTCCAAGAAGAAAATGGATTGACGACATCAGAGACATTGTACAACCTCACGGAATGACACTATCCAGTGCCGTCCACCGGGCACTGGAACGCAAATTATTCCTCCCCACGACGCTTGACGGCAGAAGTGGAAGATGATGATGATGATGATGACTTTGTTGATCCGACAGCTTCTGCAGATTGTCTTGTTCCAGGCGTATTAGTGTAACCTTTCCTCTTGAGTAAACTTGGCAGGCCAAGAGAGGGATCATGCTGTGTGGGCAACGCAGTCTGTAAACACAGCCCAGGCTTTGTGCTATGGAGAGGTATAACTCCATTTTAACAACTATCATTCTATCGAGACGGCAGAGTGCCAGTCATGAAGACAACAATAACTACCATCAGTAATTGACTTCTATCGACTCTGACAGAGCATCTTGAAGATCTGGACTTGGTTGAGAATATTGCCCTCCTGACCCGCACACGAAATCAGATGCACGACAAAATAAGCACACTTGATGGAGGGCCATAAGAAACAGATACAAAAATGCATACGAGAAAGACAAAGGAATGAATATTTATACAGCAAATGATAATCTGATCTTCAATGGCAATATCCTATTTCAAGCTGAGGTCAGCATGACCGAATGGATAAGATCATAACAATGGATAATTGGCTGGCAGGTTGATTAAATGGTTGGTTGTTTAGTTAGTGGATTGGTTAGTTCATTAGTTTATCCGTTGTTTGGTTGGTTGTTGGTGGTTGTTGTATATCTGGTTGGTTGGTTGTTGTATATCTGGTTTGTTGGTTGTTGTTGGTTGTTGTATATCTGGTTGGTTGGTTGTTGGTGGTTGTTGTATATCTGGTTGGTTATTGGTGTATATCTGGGTGGTTGGTTGTTGGTGTTTGTATATCTGGTTGGTTGGTTGTTGGTGGTTGTTGTATATCTGGTTGGTTGGTTGCTGGTGTTTGTATATCTGGGTGGTTGGTTGTTGGTGTTTCTATATCTGGGTGGTTGGTTGTTGGTGTTTGTATATCTGGGTGGTTGGTTGTTGGTGGTTGTATATCTGGTTGGTTGGTTGTTGGTGGTTGTTGTATATCTGGTTGGTTGTTGGTGTTTGTTGTATATCTGATTAGTTCGTTGTTGGTGGTTGTATATCTGGTTGGTTAGTTGTTGGTGGTTGCTGAATATCTGGGTGGTTGGTTGTTGGTGTTTGTATATCTGGTTGGTTGGTTGTTGGTGTTTGTATATCTGGGTGGTTGGTTGTTGGTGTTTGCATATCTGGTTGGTTGTTGGTGGTTGTTGTATATCTGATTGGCTGGTTGTTGGTGTTTGTATATCTGGTTGGTTGGTTGGTTGTTGGTGGTTGTTGTATATCTGGGTGGTTGGTTGTTGGTGGTTGTTGTATATCTGGTTGGTTGGTTGGTGGTGGTGGTTGTATATCTAGGTGATTGGTTGTTGGTGGTTGTTGTATATCTTTGTGGTTGGTTGTTGGTGGTTGTTGTATATCTGGGTGGTTGGTTGTTGGTGGTTGTTGTATATCTGGTTGGTTGTTGGTGGTTGTTGTATATCCGGTTGGTTGGTTGTTGGTGGTTGTTGTATATCTGGATGGTTGGTTGTTGGTGGTTGTTGTATATCTGGTTGGTTGGTTGTTGGTAGTTGTTGTATATCTGGGTGGTTGGTTGTTGGTGGTTGTTGTATATATGGGTTGTTGGTTGTTGGTGGTTGTTGTATATCTGGGTGGTTGGTTGTTGGTGGTTGTCGTATATGTGGTTGGTTGGTTGTTGGTGGTTGTTGTATATCTGGGTGGTTGGTTGTTGGTGTTTGTATATCTGGTTGGTTGGTTGTTGGTGGTTGTTGTATATCTGGTTGGTTGGTTGTTGGTGTTTGTATATCTGTGTGGTTGGTTGTTGGTGTTTGTATATCTGGGTGGTTGGTTGTTGGTGTTTCTATATCTGGGTGGTTGGTTGTTGGTTTTTGTATATCTGGGTGGTTGGTTGTTCGTATTTGTATATCTGGTTGGTTGGTTGTTGTATATCTGATTGGTTGTTGGTGTTTGTTGTATATCTGGTTAGTTCGTTGTTGGTGGTTGTATATCTGGTTGGTTGGTTGTTGGTGGTTGTTGTATATCTGGGTGGTTGGTTGTTGGTGTTTGTATATCTGGTTGGTTGGTTGTTGGTGTTTGTATATCTGGTTGGTTGGTTGTTGGTGTTTGTATATCTGGGTGGTTGGTTGTTGGTGTTTGCATATCTGATTGGCTGGTTGTTGGTGTTTGTATATCTGGTTGGTTGGTTGTTGGTGGTTGTTGTATATCTGGGTGGTTGGATGTTGGTGGTTGTTGTATATCTGGTTGGTTGGTTGGTGGTGGTGGTTGTATATCTAGGTGATTGGTTGTTGGTGTTTGTATATCTGGGTGGTTGGTTATTGGTGTTTGTATATCTGGTTGGTTGGTTGTTGGTGGTTGTTGAAAATCTTTGTGGTTGGTTGTTGGTGGTTGTTGTATATCTGGGTGATTGGTTGTTGGTGGTTGTTGTATATCTGGTTGGTTGTTGGTGGTTGTTGTATATCCGGTTGGTTGGTTGTTGGTGGTTGTTGTATATCTGGATGGTTGGTTGTTGGTGGTTGTTGTATATCTGGTTGGTTGGTTGTTGGTAGTTGATGTATATCTGGGTGGTTGGTTGTTGGTGGTTGTCGTATATGTGGTTGGTTGGTTGTTGGTGGTTGTTGTATATCTGGGTGGTTGGTTGTTGGTGTTTGTATATCTGGTTGGTTGGTTGTTGGTGGTTGTTGTATATCTGGTTGATTGGTTGTTGGTGTTTGTATATCTGGGTGGTTGGTTGTTGGTGTTTGTATATCTGGGTGGTTGGTTGTTGGTGGTTCTATATCTGGGTGGTTGGTTGTTGGTTTTTGTATATCTGGGTGGTTGGTTGTTTGTATTTGTATATCTGGTTGGTTATTGGTGGTTGTTGTATATCTGGTTGGTTGTTGGTGTTTGTTGTATATCTGGTTAGTTGGTTGTTGGTGGTTGTATATCTGGTTGGTTGGTTGTTGGTGGTTGTTGTATATCTGGGTGGTTGGTTGTTGGTGTTTGTATATCTGGTTGGTTGGTTGTTGGTGTTTGTATATCTGGGTGGTTGGTTGTTAGTGTTTGTATATCTGGGTGGTTGGTTGTTGGTGTTTGTATATCTGGTTGGTTGGTTGTTGGTGGTTGTATATCTGATTGGCTGGTTGTTGGTGTTTGTATATCTGGTTGGTTGGTTGTTGGTGGTTGTTGTATATCTGGGTGGTTGGTTGTTGGTGGCTGTTGTATATCTGGTTGATTGGTTGTTGGTGGTGGTTGTATATCTAGGTGGTTGGTTGTTGGTGTTTGTATATCTGGGTGGTTGGTTGTTATTTCTAGGTGGTTGGTTGTTGGTGTTTGTATATCTGGGTGGTTGGTTGTTGGTGTTTGTATATGTGGTTGGTTGGTGGTTTTTGTATATCTGGGTGGTTGGTTGTTGGTGGTTGTTGTATATCTGGTTGGTTGTTGGTGGTTGTTGTATATCCGGTTGGTTGGTTGTTGGTGGTTGTTGTATATCTGGATGGTTGGTTGTTGGTGGTTGTTGTATATCTGGTTGATTGGTTGTTGGTAGTTGTTGTATATCTGGGTGGTTCGTTGTTGGTGATTGTTGTATATCTGGGTGGTTGCTTGTTGGTGGTTGTTGTATATCTGGGTGGTTGGTTGTTGGTGGTTGTTGTATATCTGGTTGGTTGGTTGTTGGTCGTTGTTGTATATCTGGGTGGTTGGTTGTTGGTGTTTTTATATCTGGTTAGTTGGTTGTTGGTGGTTGTTGTATATCTGGGTGGTTGGTTGTTGTATATCTGGGTGGTTGGTTGTTGGTGTTTGTATATCTGGTTGGTTGGTTGTTGGTGGTTGTTGTATATCTGGGTGGTTGGTTGTTGGTATTTGTATATCTGGTTCCCCTCTGCCGTGTGTCCACCGTGACGAGGTAGAGGGGCTTGCGCGTTCCAATGACCCCAAGAGCTATGCCGACGGTAGCACAGCTACTGGTAGGGTCACCCATGTCGGACAGGTCAAGGGAGAGGGACCAGACCAAGCGACACACAAACCTGCTGCCTTGTAGGTAGACTGGGGACAGTCAAATGCTAGGGAAAGCACTCCAAAAAATGCTTGTCGAAATCGGATGTACTGAGCCACAGGCTTGACAAAGCAGTGCAACGTAACTTGATTCATGATGTCACAATTTAAAATTAATCGTTATGGTGTTAATCCCGCGAAGTTCCATCAGGCGGTGATAGTGCCGGGCCCCTTGCCTCGAGGAGGTCCACCCATGACTACTGGTGGTCACCTTCCCCTGTGCTGTGGAGTCAAGGCACAGAGGAGTAGGTTAAGAGCTATTGACCAAACACCCCGGACACTCAACATACTACCGTGGAATACCGAAGGAGTTTATAACAAGAAAGTCTCCCTAACACAGCGTCTTCATAAAGATAGAATAGATGTGGCATGCATTCAAGAGACACACCTCAATGGCAATCGCAAATTCTCAGTCAGAGGATACCAGGCCACACGTTTTGACCGCGAAGGACACAAAGGAGGAGTTCTAATACTTACACGAAATACAATACCTTGCAGCGAAGTATCTGTGATCTCTGACAACCAAAAGGAAATTATAGGTGTTGATATAATGATAAAGGACGTGAAAATAAGAATTTACAATCTGTAAAGCCCAGCAGATAAGGACCTTACACTCTCAAACGTGAAAATAACTGACACAAACTGCATTATTGTCGGAGACTTTAATAGCCGTTCAGAAAGATGGGGATACCCAGATACTGACAAAAGAGGAGATGAAGTGGAGGACTGGGAAATAGATTCAAATCTCCATCTACTCAACAAAGCGGATGACACACCGAGCTTCTACTCCAGAAGATGGTTTACTACTTCTACTCCAGACTTAGCTTTCCGCACAGGAGACATCCTCCACAAAATCGATCGCCATGTGCTTGACCAATTAGCAGGTAGTGACCACAGACCAATCAAGCTTGTAATGAATATGGAGTATGTTCCACAGGAGCAAAAGCCTTTGCCCCGCTGGAATTACAAACGAGCAGATTGGGACAGATTTGCCATACTAACAGACAAATATTGTGAAAACATCAATACACGATATGGCAACATGAAGCAAATGGTGGAAAATCTAAACAGAGCAATAATACAGGCGGCCAGTGAGTCTATTCCTAGAGGAGCGAGGAAAAATTACAAACCATACTGGACTGAATAACTACAAATTTTTTAGGACAAAGTTGAAGATGCCAGGAAGACAGCAGAGAGAGAACAAACAACTGAAGCGAACATCTCTCTCAAGGCCAGCTCAGCAAAATATAAAAGAACAGTAAATCAAACAACAAGAGATTGTTGGTAGAAAAAAACAGAAAACCTGAATTTTGACAGGGATGGAAACAAACTATGGAAACTAGTGAAAGCCATGAACAATGAAGGACCTAGAAACAAACAAATAACAATTAAACAAGGAAATGCCTTGCTTACAGGAAAAAAAAAGGCTGCAAATGCACTAATGGAACACTATGCCAGTGCAAACCACATTGATATTACAACCGAACAGAACAAAGCAATCAAAGACAAACAGATACATCATAGTAATACAGAGACAGCAGCAGAATATATGATGGCAAATCTAACAATGGAAGAAATGGAACAGGTAATGAATACCCTAAAAAAGAAGAAATCACCAGGAAAGGATGGAATCACAAATGAAATGCTAATAGGACTAGGCACCAAGGCAAAGAAGAAACTACTAGCAATCTTAAATAACAGCTGGAAGAGAGGAATAGTCCCACAGGCATGGAAGGAAGCTATACTAATACCAGTCCCAAAGAAAGGAAAAGACATGGAAGAACCAAATGGCTATCGACCTATCAGTCTACTTAGCTGTGTAGGAAAATTAATGGAACGCATTATCAATGGCAGGCTAACATGGTATCTGGAAGAAAACAAACTCTTAACACCACACCAAGCAGGATTAAGAAAGTACAGATCCACTGAAGATCAAATAACTTATATAGCTCAGGAAATAGAGGATGCCTTCCAAGAGAAAAAACACACACTAGCGGTCTGGATAGATTTAGAAAAAGCATTTGATAAGGTATGCAAAGAAGGACTGAAAGTAAAACTGCAAAAAATGTATGTTTGTGGGAAAATGTATAAATGGATCAGCCACTACCTTGAGAACAGAACTGCCAGGACAAAAGTACAAGGACAAACCAGCAAAATGATGCTGTTGGAGCAAGGTGTCCCCCAAGAAGGAGTTCTTTCACCAACATTATTCCTAGCATATATAAATGACATCACAGAAAATTTTCCAGCCAGAGTACACACATCCTCCTTTGCAGGTGACCTAGCCATATGGACATCTGAAGAATATATTAGTACAGCTAACAGCAGAATACAGCAAGCCTTATTAGCGCTAGAGGACTGGTCAAAATCATGGCTAGTAAAGATAAGTGAGGAGAAAACAACATGCACTGTGTTCTCCTTCTCAAATAAAACTCAACAATCTAAGCTGGTATTGAATGGAAAAATATTGCGCCATGAAGAAAATCAAAACTATCTGGGAGTCACCTTTGATCGTCGCCTGACATGGAAGACACAGGTTGAGAAAAATCGAACAAGAGCAAGGCAAAGAATGGCAATCATGAAAAAGCTTGCTGGTACAGCGTGAAGAGCAGATGAGAAAGTTCTCAAGAAGTTATATACTGGACGGGTGAGGCCAGTACTGGAATATGGCATTGCAGCTTGGGCAACAGCAGCTAAGTCAAACCTTAACAAAATAAGTTGAGTCCAAAATCAAGGAATGCGAATCATAACTGGAAACCTGAAGACAACACCTGTTAATGAATTAGAAAAGATCACTTGTTTACAACCAATGCAGGATAGAAGAGATAGCAGAGCCCAGCAACAAGCTGAAAAATTTAGAAGATTGACAGACCACCCTATGTATAGTAGGTTTAATGGTTTTGGAAAGGGAAGACTGAAGCGTAGCAACTTTGTAGCAACTGCAAAACAAAAGATTAAGGCAGATCCTATACTAAACATATCAACGGTCAAACCCATTTAAAATGCAGACAAGTTCCCAGCTTGGAGACAGCAGCAACTGCCTGAGATGATAGAAAACATTCCTGGTATTGAGAAGAAAAAAAACTCAGAATGAAACCGAAAGAAGAAAAATAACCCTAAACTACATAAAAGAACATTACCCAAGCAGCAATTGGACCCATGCATATACAGGTGGATCAGCCAAAAATTCAATAGAAAATGGAGGAGGAGGAAGTCTCCTAAATTTAAAAAATGGAATGAAAAAAACACAGTCAATGGCAACTGGAAAATTTTCAAGTAACTTCAAAGCGGAGGTAGAGGCTTTGAAAACTGCAGCAGAAATGCTCTTGATAAAGGAAAATAAAGAGAAGCAAATAGCTATCTTCACAGATTGTCAGAAGTCGGGGTGCCCACCGCCTAGATGAAAGTATTATTCACTGGCGAGCAACCCCAAATAGTCAGAAACTGACTAGGGACAAAATCTATATGGCTGAACTACAGATTAAGCCCTGAATATCCAACGTACAGCTCCAAGTGGCTCGTTACAAAATTGAAATGAACTGTGCTGAATATTCGCCAAGGATTAGGAAAGAGAAGGTTAGCTAGGATAGATTTTTAAGTCTAAATTGAAGTGTAATTGACAACTATGACAGTACAGGTTTTTCTCCCTGACTGCTCCCTTCCTTGGTGTTTAAGTGAACCCCCACCAATGTACACACATAACACGTATGCACAATTGGAATTAAAAATGTAACACTGAACTTATGAGTTAAAATACTACAACATTTATTTACTAATCATAATAGACATCGGATGATATTCAAGATGATGATGATGAAATCATATAACATGTTAGTGATGAGAAACATTACATAACTTCTATGTTACTTGAACTATCTGGATCTGTGGTCCCGATCCCCTCTCTCCAGTAGAAACACACACACAAAAAAAAGCTTGCTGGTATTCTGACTCTTGTCAGTCCTGGCACCACCTAGTCGTCACTCGTCCTTGAGATCATAAACATAGGCGCTCTTTGTGAGAGCTTGAAAGAAAGTCAAGAATTTGTTATATCTAGTTCTACATCAGTGCAATCCTAAGTAAAACATATTCTAGTAAACACATATACAATGACCAGTCTGGCCAAGTTTATCTTCCAGCTCTACTCCGTTCACCATCCTCCTTCTCCCTCCATATCTCTCCTACTGTCTTAGTCGGGGACGGGCTTTTCAATTGTCTCACATGCCTGTAATTATTACATTTCTGCCGCTCCATGTCCATGTCGCTAATACAGAAATTCTGTGTTGTACAGCCGCTCCGTCCAAAGTTGGTTTAGCAGCTCACAGGGTCGGTAATGGTATCATAATAATACCTGATCATCCGGGCTTACAAGCCGTGACCAGTACCTGTGCCATGTTTTCGTGAATTACCGTGAACGCACGCCCACCATACACTGGAAAAGTTTAGCACCATATACCCTATACTAATTGTGGGTAATGTCTGTACCATTACACCTCTGCTTCCAACACAATCGATGGCCAATGTGCCAATGCGCACACAATAGCATAACACCAATTTATTCTTAGTGAGTTACCATATAACAAATCACATCAAATAAACCTAGGGTACGCGAATACAAAATGGCATATAAGGCTATTCTTACCTACATTGTATAATGCAAAAAATTAAGTAATATCCTTATCTACAACAAACTGGGAAAAATAGTTTCCATATACGTTACAGACTAAATAAATGTTTGCCTAGTGCCTATCCAGATTATAACAACACTGATGCATACGGCAATTCAAATATATATAACCTCCAATACTTTAACATAATAGCATTATGCAAAGTTAGTAACAATATTGTTTACATAAATATGAGACATAGAAACAATACTCAGAGCAGTTCCTACTTAGCCACTGCTGTGGTAAGAATTAAGGAAATATAGTCAGTTGACTATATTCTGTACAAAAAAAATGCACACACCAAAAAGAGACTAGTCTAGTTTAGAAAGGAATGGCAAGCATCTGCTACGACACCTCAAGTATATCTAGACAAGATCTGCCTTCCATAAGTTTCTACTTCTCAGAAGAGTAACACTTAAAGCACAATGATATTGAACACAGAACTTAGAAAGACCACTCAAGTAACCTACGACAATGATAGTTCTTGCGATAACCTAGATCAGATATAGACTGAAAATCAGTACCTACATCTAAAAGACTTGACTAGTTACTAAGAAATAACTTTCCTAGTGGAGTCTACCAACATCAGAATCATACATATGCCTACAAAACACTGAGCTGGCTGCCTCACCTTTTCTGAAGTCAAACATATTCTGACACGAAACAGGCTAGGGACCCTTATTTAAGCTGAGTCCAGCAGACAGTATTATCTCCTTGGCACCTTTCTGTCTGGATTTAGGTACTCATACCCGATGTACAGGTAATTAATTATATTCAAGTGTTGGGCTGGTATTACAATGTCGGTTTCACACTACTGATTCAGCCAGTCTGTGCAATTTCAGTTCCCACCCTGTCATGGGGTTAATTGCCCCTAGGCCACTCTGTGTGGTCAGCTGTCCTTGGCTTTGTTTACTGCCCTATGGCTATTATCTCCCCCTGGGTCAATACGTTGTTCACGCCTGGCTTGTTTTATTTCACTATCTCTGACATTATCCACCTGGCTACAGGTAATTGCCTTTATTCATCCCCCGGCCCAGTTCATTGTTGATTTAGCCAGGGATACCTGGGCGAGAAGGTGCCAATGTGTCTGTGGTGTCATAGCCCGTCTGGGTCAGCAGTTTTCCAAGGTGTAGACTAATTATCTAGTTGTGTCCGTCTCAAGCAGCCCATTTTACTTGCCATCTGCAAGCTTACGCCATGGCTAGGGGCTTTTTGTGAATAATCTTACCTCATGCCTAGATAGCATCGGAGCAGCGTGATTAATTCATTCTGTCTCAAATTGGCCTCTCAATTTTGGAGACCGAGAAAATATTCTGGGATGTTAACGGGGCATTTCGCGACACAGATGCAAAGTCAGCTGTCTCAATACTGAAGAGCAAAAACAGCACAGAACTAGCTGACCTAAGAGCAGCACTCCATGGCCTATGCCAGAAATAAAAAAAAAGTTGTAATACAGTGGATCCCATCACATTGCAGTATACCTGGAAACGAAGAGGCTGACAGACTAGCAAAAGAAGGTGGACGACTACCACAGCCTGACATAGACATAACCTATAATGAGTAAAGAGGTTCATGAAAAGCACTTATAGAACCAAATGGAAATCAGAGCATTCAGGCCACCGGAAGGATGATGCATATTACAAACTCGACCGAAGAGAACAAGTAGCAATCTTCAGACTCCGCACGGAACATAACAGGCTGAAATACCACTTGTTCAATAAACTAAAGATAGGAGATACCGATGAATGTAATTGTGGAACTGGTAAAATGACAGCTAAACATTTGTTGCAGGAGTGCCCAATATATGCAGAACAGAGAAATATATTTTGGCCCACACCTTCTTCATTTGAGGACAAGCTCTATGGACATATCAACCAGCTCAAGTTAACTGCAGCTTACTTTAACTACATTCAGGTTGACATTTAAAGGTGTATGAAGAAGTATTACGTGGAAAGTCTGAATCAAAAGCTCACTGTGTGGGCTTCATAAAAAGTGGAAAAAGTGTCCTAGTGGCACGAAATGGAATATTGCTTGGATAACAAATCCATTACGTGGAAAGTCCGAATCGAAAGCTCACTGTGTGGATGTCATCTGCAGACTGCATTCTTCTGGCTTCGGAAGAACAGCCTATGGTGAACGGAAGGCCCAATATACGGAAGTGAGGCTAAGCAGCCATGTGCAGGACGTGACGATTCCTTGGGTGAGCCCAGTACCAGAGCGCCGTGTGTTGGCTCTGCAATTATGGAAGCCTCCTTGGATGGCGGGGAATGCCCATGGTCTGCCCCTGCCTTCCCCTGAGGGCTGACCAGGATGCCATTGGCTGTTCTATATGGGCCAGCTGGGATGGGGGATAACACCAGAATAGTGAGAGTCAAACGTCCTAAGAAACCCCCGGGAAGGTTAACCCGGTCAACAAATGCCCGCAGAAGTCGGATGTGTCGGCCTAACGTCGCAAGAACGCAGAATCTCCTGTAAACAGGCACAACACAATCACGTCCGAAAAAAAAACTCCGGATGAACGCAGAAGAAGAAGTATATTTGGTTGGCTGGTTGTTGGTGGTTGTTGTATATCTGCGTGGTTGGTTGTTAGTGGTTGCTGTATATCTGGTTGGTTGGTTGTTGGTGGTTGTTGTATATCTGGTTGGTTGTTGGAGTTTGTATATCTGGTTGGTTGGTTGTTGGTGGTTGTTGTATATCTGGTTGGTTGGTTGTTGGTGGTTGTTGTATATCTGGGTAGTTGGTTGTTGGTGGTTGTTGTATATCTGGGTGGTTGGTTGTTGGTGGTTGTTGCATATGTGGTTGGTTGGTTGTTGGTGGTTGTTGTATATCTGGTTGGTTGATGATGGTTGTTGTATATCTGGTTGGTTGTTGTTGGTTGTTGTATATCTGGTTGGTTGGTTGTTGGTGTTTGTTGTATATCTGGTTAGTTGGTTGTTGATGGTTGTTGTATATCTGGTTGTTTGTTTGTTGGTGTTTGTTGTATATCTGGTTAGTTGGTTGTTGGTGGTTGTATATCTGGTTGGTTGGTTGTTGGTGTTTGTTGTATGTCTTGTTGGTTGTTGGTGGTTGTTGTATATCTGGTTTGTTGGTTGTTGGTGGTTGTTGTATATCTGGTTGGTTGTAGGTGTTTGTATATCTGGTTGGTTGGCTGTTGGTGGTTGTTGTATATCTGGTTAGTTGTTGGTGGTTGTATATCTGGTTGGTTGGTTGTTGGTTGTTGTTGTATATCTGGTTGGTTGCTTGTTGTTGTATATCTGGTTGGTTGCTTGTTGTTGTATATCTGGTTGGTTGCTTGTTGGTGGATGTTGTATATCTGGTTAGTTGGTTGTTGATGTTTGTATATCTGGTTGGTTGGATGTTGGTGTTTGTTGTATATCTGGTTAGTTGTTGGTGGTTGTTTTATATCTGGTTGGTTGTTGCTGGTTGTATATCTGGTTGGTTGTTGGTGGTTTTATATCTGGCTGGTTGTTGGTGGTTGTTGTATATCTAGTTGGTTGTTGGTGGTTGTTGTATATCTGTTTGGTTTGTTGTTGGTGGTTGTTGTATATCTGGTTGGTTTGTTGTTAGTGGTTGTTGTACATCTGTTTGGTTGTTGGTGGGTGTTGTATATTTGGTTGGCTTTTGGTGATTGTTGTATATCTGGTTGGTTGTTGGTGGTTGTTATATATCTGGTTGGTTGTTGGTGGTTGTTGTTTATCTGGTTGGCTGTTGGTGATTGTTATATATCTGGTTGGTTGTTGGTGGTTGTTGTATTTCTGGTTGGTTGGTTGTTGGTGGTTGTTGTATGTCTGGTTGGTTGGGTGTTTATGGTTGTTGTATATCTGTTTGGTTGGTTGTTGGTGATTGTTATATATTTGGTTGGTTGTTTGTGTTTGTTATACATCTGTTTGGTTATTGGTGGTTGTTGTATATCTGGTTGGCTGTTGGCGATTGTTGTATATCTGGTTGGTTGTTGGTGGGTGTTGTACATCTGTTTGGTTGTTGGTGGTTGTTGTATATCTGGTTGGCTGTTGGTGATTGTTGTATATCTGGTTGGCTGTTGGTGATTGGTTTACATCTGTTTGGTTGTTGGTGGTTGTTGTATATCTGGGTGGCTGTTGGTGATTGTTGTATTTCTGGTTGATTGTTGGTGGTTGTTGTATATCTGGTTGGTTGTTTGTTGGTGGTTGTTGTATATCTGGTTGTTGGTGGTTGTTGTATATCTAGTTGGTTGGTTGTTGTTGGTTGTTGTATATCTGGTTGTTGTTGGTGGTTGTTGTATACCTGGTTGGTTGGTTGGTGGTGGTTGTTGTATATCAGGTTGTTTGGTTGTTGGTGGTTGTTGTATATCTGGTTGGTTGGCTGTTTGTAATTTTTGTATATCTGGGTTGTTTGTTGTTGGTGATTGTTGTAGATATGGTTAGTTGGTTGTTATTTCGTTTCTTCTTCTGCTGCGTTCATCCGGAGTTGTTTTTTCCGGACGTGATTGCGTTGTGCCTGTTTACCGCAGAGCTGCGTTTTTGCGCCGTTAGGCCGACACATCCGACTTCTGTGGACATTTGTTGACCGGGTTAACCTTCCCGGGTTGTTTCGTTTGATTGGTTCGTTGTTGTTTTTTTTTTTAATTATGTAGGTGGTTGTTTAGTTGTTTTTTTAATTGGTTGATTGTGGCTGTTTAGTTTGCTGGTTGACGGACAGTTGTTTAATTGGTTAGCTAGTCGATTAGTTTGATTATTGTTGTTAGCTGTTTTGTTGGTTTGTTTTTGGTTCAAGGGCTGTTGCTATTGGTATATTTGATTGGTTGATTGGATGGATGGATGGTTGGATGGATGGATTGATGGTTGGCTGGACGGTTGGTTGGTTGGATGGTTGGTTGTTTGGTTAGATGGTTGGTTGGTTGGATGGTTGGGTGGTTGGAAAACCTGTGAGAGACAGTTGTAACACTTAGGTCCGATGCATCGACATTCAAGTTGCACGAGCCCCGATAAAACGCATCTATTGGGTTCAGGATAATGACAAGACTATTCCCCTACTCGATGTATCATCTGGTCTGGAATTGAGTTGTAGAGAGAACACTCTTTCGAGTCTCCAAGTTTAGGAACAAGCGAGGTATGCAATTTGATTTCGATTCTACCATTACCCTTACCCCGTGCAACCTCAATAAGAAGTTATAGTTAGGGTCCATCACCGACTCAGATTGATAGTCCTGTGATTGGGTCAGCCGCGAAAGCAGCTGTGCACGGTTTTACCCTCACAGGCTTATTAATCCGAAGGTGATTATTGGCCTTGCGGAATAATGGCTGCTGTGCAATGTTCAATACCATCACTTGAGCTTCTGCAGGAACGAATGGCACTCCTTGGAACATTACGCAGCACGGGATACTGGTCAGTGGCCAGCACGCACCGCCGAGAGCTGCACCAAGATCTTGGTCATTGTCAGGGCTTGGTCCAGGTCTTGTCACCTCCGTTGCCCTGACAATGAGGTAAACTGAATTGTGTTCACTATGACTTTACAGCTCTTCAATTTTAATGTGCATGTTAAATGAGACGCAATAGAAGAATAAATATATGACAGAATCTTTAACATGAGAGAAAATATCTGGTATCCGAATGAATACAAACTATAAATAGAAGCTCTCCCCACACACACACACACACACACACACACACACACACACACACACACACACACACACACACACACACACACACACACACACACACACACACACACACACACACACACACACACACACACACACACACACACACACACACACACACACACACACACACACACACACACACACACACACACACACACACACACACACACACACACACACACACACACACACACACACACACACACACACACACACACACACACACACACACACACACACACACGCACGCACGCACGCACGCACGCACGCACGCACGCACGCACGCACGCACGCACGCACGCACGCACGCACGCACGCACGCACGCACGCACGCACGCACGCACGCACGCACGCACGCACGCACGCACGCACGCACGCACGCACGCACGCACGCACGCACGCACGCACGCACGCACGCACGCACGCACGCACGCACGCACGCACGCACGCACGCACGCACGCACGCACGCACGCACGCACGCACGCACGCACGCACGCACGCACGCACGCACGCACGCACGCACGCACGCACGCACGCACGCACGCACGCACGCACGCACGCACGCACGCACGCACGCACGCACGCACGCACGCACGCACGCACGCACGCACGCACGCACGCACGCACGCACGCACGCACGCACGCACGCACGCACGCACGCACGCACGCACGCACGCACGCACGCACGCACGCACGCACGCACGCACGCACGCACGCACGCACGCACGCACGCACGCACGCACGCACGCACGCACGCACGCACGCACGCACGCACGCACGCACGCACGCACGCACGCACGCACGCACGCACGCACGCACGCACGCACGCACACACACACACACACACACACACACACACACACACGCACACACACACACGCACACACACTCACAAAAGCTAACGTTTCGTCCAAAGTCTTCATCCAAACACACACACACTCACACACATACACACACAGCGACACACACATAGACAGATACAAGCTAACGTTTCGTCCAAAGTCTTCATCCAAACACACACACACACACACTCACACACACACACAGCGACACACACAGAGACAGATACAAGCTAACGTTTCGCCCAAAGTCTTCATCCAAACACACACACACACACAATATTACATCCATCATGTGCCATGCCGGAAAGCGTGGACGGTCATGATTCGCCATCTCACTCGATCACCAGACTCGTGGATCAGCTCCGTGTTCCTGTCTCGACCATGCCATGTGGCCAAACCATCCAGGTATTTACTTCTCGGTCTTCCCCTTGGTCTTTTCCCCTCGTTCTTGCCAGTCGTTACCAAGTTCTCCAATTCGTTTCTTCTCATAACATGTCCACTATATATATATATATATATATATATATATATATATATATATATATATATATATATATATATATATATATATATATATCTTCTTCTTCTTCAGCGTTCCGAGCCACTGAGGTTCTTTGCTGCAAATACAATCTGTCTTCATTCGTCTCTCTGGTGGACCTTCTCTTGCCAGTCATTGATTCCAAGTGCTTGTAGGTCTGTATGTATATTATCTCTCCACCGCCTTCTTGGTCTACCTCGGGGTCTACGGTGATTTATTTCCTGAGTGTAAGCGAGTTTTGTTTCCCTATTATCTTCCATTCTTTCTATATGCCCCAGCCATTGTAGTCTATTAGCCTTCATGATACCAGTGATTAGCGGAGACTTAAACAGATCATAAATGTCTTTGTTACTTCTTCTTTTCCACTCTCCACTTTGTGTATCCCTAATGGGTCCAAAGATGCGTCTTAAAATTTTGTTCTCAAAGGTTTGTAACAAGGCTTCGTCTCCTTTCGTTGTACTCCAGGTTTCAGAGCCATACAGCACAACTGGTCTGATCAGTGTTTTGTATATTGTGATTTTGGTGTTACGAGATAGCGCCTTTGATTTTAGTAGATGTTGTAGTGCATAGTATATCTTATTTCCAGAGTTGATTCTAGTTTGTATTTCTTCCCTTATGATGTTGGAGCAGTTGAAGATTGTACCCAGGTATTTGTATGTTTCCGTTCTTTTAATGGTCATATTATCTATTTGTATGTGGCCAGAGTTTTTAGCCATTCCGTCTCTTGAAATTACCATATATTCTGTCTTATCTTGGTTGATAACCAGCCCCATCTGTTGGGCTTTTTCCTTTAAGTGAGTCAATATTTCTAATGTCTTTTGTTCACTTTGCCCTATAATATCTATATCATCTGCATAACCAAGCAGCTTGGATGTTCCTCCAATATCACATTCCTCCTTTACCTTCCTTACAACTTTCTCTAGAGCCAGATTGAAGAGTAGCGGCGATAGTGCATCACCCTGTTTCAAGCCAGATGTTATTTGGAAGGGGTCTGATTTCCTGCCTTTATATGTTACTATATTATAAGTATCTTCCATGCATAGTTTGGTCATGTTAATTAACTTCCTTGGTATTCCAAATTCCTGCATAACATTCCATAGACTATTCCTATGGACACTATCATAAGCCTTTTTAAAATCCACAAAAATGTTATGGAGATCTCTTTTATATTCCCAATGTTTCTCGGCTATTTGTCGTAAGATAAATATCTGATCTATTGTTGATCTGTTTTGTCTAAAACCCGCCTGGTAGTCACCTAATATGTCTTCTGAATATGGTTTTAGTCTATTTAGTAATACTGCGGATAGTATCTTATAGCTTGTGGACAGTAGTGATATTCCTCTATAATTTCCACATTGGAACTTGTCTCCTTTCTTAAAGATAGGTATCAATAATGACTCTTTCCAGTCATGGGGTAATTCTTCTGTCCTCCAGATTTTTATTATTAGTTCGTATAGCTTTAGATGTAATGCATGGCCACCTGCCTTTATAAATTCAGCAGCAATTCCATCAGTCCCAGTTGCCTTATTGTTTTTAAGTCGTGTGATTACATATAGGATTTCTTCAAATGTAGGTTCTTCAATTTGTGGTTCGCATGTTAGAACCTCTTCCTGTGGGAAAATGTTACTTGGAGCTTCACAATTTAGTAATTCAATAAAATATTCTTTCCATGTGTTGCACATTTCCTCATTGGTATTTATCATATTCCCATTTTTGTCTTTTAAACCATATGTGTTTTGTTGGTGCCCTCGTTTCATTGACTTCAGTACTTTAAAAAATTTTCTGGATTCATTTTTCTGGTGATTAGTTTCCATATCTTTGGTTATATTACTCATATATTCTCGCTTCTGCTGTCTGACTATTTTTGTAGCCTCTTTACATTCATTTCTATAATGCTCTTCCTTTTGGATGTCATTTCTATAATGCTCTTCCTTTTGGATGTTATTGATGTCATTTAACCATACATGTCTGGCATTCTTCTTCCTAGTGACTGCTTCTTCACATTTTTGATTGAACCATCTGTTCTTTCTATACGTGGTTAACACACCGAGACATTCTTCTGCGGTAGATTGAATTGTATTCTTGATGTTCAACCAAGTTTGGTCAACGCTTTCCTCCAAAGGGTTTTGCAAAGTTTCAAGTTTACATTTTATTTCATCTGTAAATTTCTCTTTGATTGTAATGTCTTGTAGTTTTTCTCTGTTATATGTTGGGTGTAATCTTTGTAATTTAGTATAGAAAGCTCTCTTAAGTTTTATTTTAAATTTTGCTCCAACGAGGAAATGGTCACTGTGGCACTCAGCTCCTCTATAACTTCTGACTTGCTGTATGTTTGATGCATTTCTGTTGTTAATTAAAATGTGATCTATTTGATTATAGGTTCTCTTGTCACATGATTTCCAAGTTTGTTTGTGTATATCCTTTCTTTGTAGTCTGGTACTGCTAATCTGCAGTCCTTTGGCTTCTGCCAGGTTGATGACTCTCCATCCATTATCATTTGAAGTTGTATGTAGGCTTTCCATACCGGCCACTTTTTTATTAGTTTGCTCTCTACCTATTTTTGCATTGAAGTCTCCCAGCACAATCAGGATGTCCTGTTTGGGGGTTTCTTCTATGACATCTTCCAGATCATTATAAAAGTCTTCTTTAATATCATCTTCTTTCTCTTCAGTAGGTGCATGTACATTAATCATCGTTATATTTTTCCATTTACCTTTTATTCGTAATTTACTAATCCTGTCATTAAAAGCTTTAAAGTTTAAAACGTTCCCCCATAACTCTTTTTTGATGACAAATCCTGTTCCTAATTCATGTTTATTTTGGGTGTTTCCTCCATATATTATAATCATTCCATTTTGCTCTAAAGTACCCTCTCCTGGCCACCTTATTTCTTGAATTGCTGTGATATCCATTTGATATTCAACCAGCTCCCGGGTTAGTTCTTCGGCCGCTCCAGCTCGATATAGTGTCCGTACATTCCATGTTCCAAATCTCAAAAGTCCTTTAACGTTCCAAGGTCGTTGTCCAGATAAGTCAGTCCGATATCGAGGCTCATGTATTTGTTTCGTAACAAAGAAAGGTTTTTTACAAAGGTGGGGATGTTAACCCCACGCTTCAACCCCCAACCTGGAGGACCAGGGTGTTTCTCTTTGTCTGTTCTCTACCCTTTGACCTGTCCGGCTTGGGAGGCCCTGCTGGTAGCTACGCTACCGCCGGCATAGCTCTCAGGGTCATTGAGAAACTCAAGCTCCCCCACCACGACAAGGTGGAAACACCATCGGGGGAGATATATATATATATATATATATATATATATATATATATATATATATATATATATATATATATATATATATATATATATATATATATATATATATATATATATATATATAATAAAGTTGGCAGTTTTGAATATCTAAGTTCATTGTCGGTGGGCCATAAAAATGTAACGATGCAAACTGTAAATAACCATTGTTTTGCTTTACAAACATTAAAACAACAGAAACCTTTACGGTTTGGAACAGACAGAACAACAAGTCAGTGTACAATGTCAGTGTATATGTCCTGTGGCAACTTGCAAGTGTCAATATTGGATAGCTAACAAAGCAGCTAAAAGATGCACATGTGTCTTCAAAAATTAGTGTTACAGTGTTACATAAGTGTTACTATGTAGCATACATGTTACAGTGTTACATACATGTTACAGTGTTACATCAGCGTTACATCAGTGTAACCTTGTTTCATACTTGTTACCGTGTTACTTAAGTTTTACAGTGTTACATCAGGGTTATAGTGTTACATAAGTGTACATTGGTAGGTTTGGTGTTACAGTGTTGCATAAGTGTACAGTGTTAAATAAGTGTTACAGTGTTACATAGTGTTATAGTCTTGCATAAGATTACAGTGTTACATAAATGTTACAGTGTTACATACGTGTTAGTGTTACATGCGTGTTTCAGTGTTACATGCGTGATACAGTGTTACATCAGCGTTTATTTAGTTAGTTAGTCGACAGATCATCCTCATTGCACATCGAACCATTCAGCCCATAAGTGCTCGTATCCTATCCTCAGTAAATCCCGCAGCGTGTAGCGGCTCCCGACACCAGTTATATATTGGTTTATTACTCTTCTTTGGCTTCCTGCGTAGTGTTCTTTTTAGGTCACACCTCTTTTAACTTGCTGTTCTCGCAGCCTGACCATGGTTGTAGATTCCCAGTCATCGCTTGGTTCTCGTAAACGACTTACTTCTCGTAGAGTATTCAGAATGCCTGCCTGGTCCATGGCTCGTCCGCCTTCCACAGTAGCCCTACCTGCAAGCTTGTCAGCCTGCTCATTCCCTTGTACACCCGCATGCCATGGCACGAAAATGAAACTAATCTTTGCCAGCCGAGACCGCTCCAGCGACAGCAGCCACTCTATTAGGACCCACCCCATCTCTATCCTCTTGAGCATACTCATTGAGTCACTAAGGACACATGCCCGATTGAATGTCTGTTTAGTTTAGTTTAGTTTAGTCGATGAATCAACATCACGGCACACGGGTACAACCCATAAGTGCTCCGTTTTCCTCCTAACTCAAATCTGAGTCTGGAAAAACTCACCTCAGTGCACGAACTCCGTAGCACCGGCGAGGATCCTGAAAATACTTTGGGTAGATTTTTAACTCGAAATTTTGCCCGGGCAGCAATGTCTGTGTCTCGAGCCATGTTAAAGCTTTACTTACTGCCATGACTTCTTTCACAATTTTCCCTCCGGCCTGGCCCGTAAGAGCCCATGAACTTCTCACTCATCGGACGACCGACCCATCCGTGTAAATGACAGTATCATCCTCTACAGAATTCTCGAAAATCAGAGCCTGTACTTCCGCCTCCACAGCAGCTGGATTTTCTTGTCTGCATTTCCTGTCTAGTTGGATGCACACTGAAAAGGATGAACAGAACTCTGTTGGCACTTGTACCCACTCCTCGCCAGGTTTTAAGTCCTCAAGTGAACACGCCGGCTGAAGAATGTCTTCGGCTTGATCCATCCACGACTTTCCTATTTTTAACCTGATGCCCTTTACCTTCTTAATCTCGCTGTGCAGTGGATGTTGTGTGTTTGCGTTGACTCTGAGATAGGAACACGCTTGGCAAATTTGTATCCTGTCCCTCATGGTTGGAAAATCAAGAAGGTAGCGCATCGCCCTGCATGCTGTATCTCTTGTACATCCAAGAATAATGCGCATAGCTTCGTTCTGTATCCTTTCCATCTTTTCTATCTGCTTATGGCTGAGATTCAGAATCGCCATCGCATACTCCAAAACAGAAAGGACCAGACCCTCTTAAAGAAGACATAGATGGCACTGTTCACAGTTTGCCGCCGCCATCACCCACATCGAAGCTAAACCCCACTTGGCCTTTGTTATCACCTGGTCTAAGTGCTCACTATAAGCTAGGCTTCGATCAAATCGTATACACAGGTAATTCATTGCCTGCGTTCTTTCCACCGTCTCTGAACCCAGATTTACAGTTGGCATTGGGGTGTTGACAATATGGTTATTCAAAGAGAACCATGTCACTGTTGCCTTTGTTGGGTTGACCATTGCCCCAGCTTCAACACACCAAGTGCTTATGCGATTGAGTTCGGTTTGTAGTTCCAAAGCAACCTGATCTCTATTCTTACTCTGACGATACACTAAAACATCGTCTGCATACAACAATGGCCTCCCCTATGATTTGTTCGCTGGGATTCTTACAGTGTGGGCGATGAACAGCAACGGGGATAATGGTGATCCTTGTGGTAGGCAAGGATATATTGTTGTTGGTTCCGAAGTCCAACTGCCACATCTAAATACTACTTTCCGCTGGAAGAGGGCTGCAGCAATCCAACTAAGGAGGAAAGGGCTTATCTTGAGTTCAAGAAGCTGAAGTATTTTTTAAAAATCCAATGTTGTAAGCATCCATCTGTTGTACGCGTCAGTAGTAAGGAAGGATGGAAACGATTCGGTTTGTGCCATATTTTGTGGTATGAAATGTGTCATGAAAGGTGGTATGCCGCTTGTTATGACAATGCCGCGTGGTATGAAGATTCATACCACCCGGCCGAATATTCTTCGTGTTTTTCCTAGATCGATTTTTTTTTTTGATTGTCTGTGGGTAAAAAAAAAAAAGAATTTAAATGGCCGGTAAATTATGCAAGGTAGTTGGTGATATTAATCATGTGTAACAAAGGAAAAGATCAATTGAACTATGGCGCCAGGTTTGCTAATTGATTCAGAAGATGTCAGCTGGTGTAATGCATTAATTAGCTTCCCGTTTGTATAGACGACATAAGAGGTATCAGGTGGTCGACAAACAAGCGGAGTCGGGTGGGGTGGTAAAGTGAGTGCAGTCGGGCTTCAGGGTAGTGAGCAGGTTCGAATCCTACTGTGTGGTGGGGTAGTGTAGCAGTGGGTGAGTGTGTAACGAAGCTAGGTGGTATAATTGGCGGTTCAAATCACACCCCTGGTGGCTAACTATACCCAACATAGGCCCAGGAGGTTCGAAGCCAGCGGTATCGCTTTGCATTACCCTCAGAAACCTAAGTTCCACAGCCAGCAGATTCAGTGTGACTGCTCATTGTCTTCACATTCATACAAAACTACAGGTTCTATGTAACAGCGCAACACTCTTTTTCTCGTAGCAATTGCCATCTTTTTACTGGTCAATATGTTTTTCATCTTCGCCGTGGCGATAAGCTTCCTGTTTGTATAGACGGCACAACAAACTGGGCATCCACCATGATCTTTATCATATAACAGCTGTTGCAACACTCGGCAAAATTAAACAAGGAAATATGGTAATGAAACTGTGCGAAAGATCAATTGAACTAGGTGGGCAGGTTAAGTGAAGATGAGCGAGATAACTATGGCGCCAGGTTTGCTAATTGAGTCAGAAGATGTCAGCCGGTGTAATACATTAATTATCTTCCCGTTTGTGTAGACGACATAACAAACGGGGCAACCAGCATGCTTTTTATCATATAACATCTGTGAGCAAAAAGTCGATATTGCCGGCAGGTGTATATTAGTGTCGGGGTCGAGGGAGGTCGCTGGTGCCATCTGTTTTTAATCAAGGGCGGTGTCGGAATAAAATAATAAGAAATATAAAAAGAACGATGTGTAGGGTGGGTTGGTAAGTGGTGAAAGACGGGGGTGCGTAGTTGGTCATAGGGGCTGTGGTGGGATATCAATGTGTAACTGGGGTGTCTAGTTGCTGCCATAGCGCTTGACGGGTTCGAGTCCTACGGTGTGGTGGAGTAGTGTAGTAGTAGTCGAGTGTGTGAAGGAGCTAAGTGGTATAATTGGCAGTTCGAATCACGCCCCTGGTCGCTAACTATAGCCAACATAGGCCCCCGAGGTTCGAATCCAGCGGTATCACTTTGCTTTTTTCTCAAAAAACCTAAGTTCCACAGCCAGCAGATTCAGCGGGACTGTTCAATGTCTTCACATTCATACAAAAGTACAGGTTCTATGTAGCGCCGCAACACTCTTTTTCTCGTAGCAATTGCCATGTTTTTGCTGGTCGTTATGTTTTTCATCTTGCAAAAGGTTATCTTCGCCACGGCGATTCTTGTGCTAATCTCTTCAAGGCATCTCCCATCAGTTGTTATGACTGTTCCGAGATACTTGTACCTATTCACTTGTTTCAGAATATTCCCATTTACACGTATATTACATCGTGGTATTTCGTTCTTCCTAGTGACAATCATAAGCCGTGTCGTTTTATAATTTAATTATAACCCTAGTTGTTCACCTCTACTAAATATTGCAGATCCTACGCAGTGTCTGTTGATTACATAAATTATATGAAGGCAGTTCACAAGTTAAATTAGATGAAGACATTTTATTACAGAAATTAAATGAAGACATTTGACTAGAAATATTTAATAAAACGACGAAAAAACGGAGATCTACCGGCGTGAGAAAAGCTTATAAGTATGTTAATGTCAGTTTCTGTGAACATATTTAGCAGAAGCATTCTGCATAGTATATGAATATTTAGCTTTAAGGTGAAATCATTACTGCTGTACCGATCGGAAACAAGAAAAACGACTAAAACAACTACTAATAAACAACAAACATTCATTAATGGGTGCACGTGTAGTTCATCTTTGGCGTTCATGTCTCATTCAACAATTAGTATAATGTCTGAAGTCAAATTTGCGGCTTCAAAATATGTGTTCATAGCATATTTATATATGAAGATATATATTCAAGGTGATTTTAAAGGACAAATTTCCTCATGTCACACGCTGCAAAAGACATATTTCGCTCAAACTTAAACATTAAGAGTGGAAAAGAGTATGTTGTAGATACTGTTTTTTCCTTTGTTTCTAGTGGGACTTGATCATTTGTTGTTCTATCTGGGCATGGTATGTATATTTTCACCACATCTTCACTGATGTTTTTCATCTTGTCTGCTCATTGCCCACGCTTCACAGTCATACAAAAGTACAGATTCTATGAAAGACAGAGACATTTTGCAGCTATTATTAAACAAAATGACAAATCGGAGGTCAGCTAATATGTACGTATTTGTAAATAAGGATACACAGCGATGTCTATTATATAACGATAACAAAGGTATTTAGTTGTAGAAAACTACCGTGCCTCCCAGGCAAACGGCGGTAGGTTAGTGACTATGGTTAGATTAGCTGTGATGGCACCAGCTGGATATATTAATCAGCTACCTGGTACCCAGTGAAGATGACACAATAAACGAGGCGGTATAGGTCGCGTGGCCTTGAACAAAACCAACAATGAAACAAAAATGGTAATGAAACGTTGCGTCGCCGCGGAGCTTTATTTTAGAAACCAAAGATTACAATCAATCTGAGAGGGTAATAATAGACAGTCTAAGCCTACCAGAAAGAGGTGTCTTATACACTGAGTACCAACGACAGACAGCTGGTCAAGAAGAAGCAATGCGCATATACACAGTATATAAAGTTATGCCTAAATAAACCTTAGTTTAAAGAATTCAAGTACATTATTACAAGTTAAATTACATAATAAAACAAATACAGTGATATGTATAAAATTATAAAAAACAAAAAAGAAGAAAACACCAGTGTTACATTAGCAAATAAGTGAAAAACACAACGTATGAATACGTTGGTGTATTAGTTACATACAAATAGTACACACAACATGCCTTTATGTCAGCGTAACGGCCTAACTGTTAAATCACGTGACCGCTATCTGTTCTATATTGCGACCAAAATACACTGATCGCCCCTCATGTCAGCGTAACAGACTAACACTTAAACCAAGCGCCCACTATCTATTCTATATTGTTGCCAACAATTATGTGCATGCTGCCATCCTTTGATGTGAGTCTGATTGATGAAGCCTGTCAGGAAACAACCATAGAGACATAGTAAAAGTGTAGGAAAAATACAACACCAAGCGTATTGACGCTCGGTGTATCGTTATTCACATAACGTTTCTTGTTTCCTGCTCCAGTCTATTGTTGTAAAATCTTACCGAGGTGGACACTGTGGACCAAATCTACATGAGTGAAGTAGGATAGACACGGTTGTCATATGTGTCTTATAGGGCTTGGTCATTGGTTTTTTAAAACTTATCGATGGAAGAGAAGGACCCTTACACTACAAACAGAATAAACATTTACATTAATAATACCCATAACAAACACATGACCATCTACACTAGCTGTGACACAAGTGACAGTCTGCTTAGAGAAAACAGCGAATTTTCAACGAAAACGTAGTCTGCATGTTATCTCCTTGGAAACGTAAATCTGGTTATATTTAAATCACCCTATGCACTCATGTCTCCCATGAAAACTAGCGTAATGTCTGAAGAAGTCAAATTTGAGGCTTCAAAATATGTTTTCGTAGCATATGTATATATGAAGATATATACATGTGTTTTCTAACAACAAATTTCCGCATGCCGCGCTTTACATCCATACACAAGTATAGGTTCTATGAACGACACAACACCTACAAGTTGCTAACATTGGCACCGAGTTACCAACAGCATTTCTGTCTAGAGTCAATACCACACGACAAGACAATGCTTTTTCGGCCTCTGATTGAGGACAATAGATATAAACATAATAATGCAATAACCTCTTTACCACAATACCGAGAAAGTTAAAAATATCATTTTAAATACGCTGACGGCCATAGTAACACAACCAGTTAATTCTGCTTGCTCACTTTGTGTAATACCCACACCTACTATAGAAAATACTCATTTCTACAACCAAGGTGAAAAATATCGGTCAAACTTATAAATGTCTCGTCCGAATTCATAAAAAGAAGGAAATAATGTTAGCCAAATGTGAAAAATATCGGTCAAAGTTATAAATGTCTAATCCAAACTTATGAAAAAATTGGAAAATTTGTTAACCTAAGGAGAAAAAATATTGACCCTGTAAAGAAACATTTACAACAAACTTATAAACATTAGGAAAATTTGTTAACCTAATGAGAAAAAAAAAAATATCGACATAGAGAGTAATATTTCATCTAATCTTATAAAAAGTTGGAAAATTTGTCAACCGAAATGGGAAAAGGTCGGTCAAATACATAAATATCTCAACAAATTATAAAAAGTAGGAAATAAAGGGGCCAAGTAAAAAATAGCTTACCCAGATTTATAAAAGGTAGGAAAATGTGTTAGCCAAAAGGGGAAAATATTGATCAAACTAAGAAACATGTCGACAGAACTAGGAAAATAAGTGAACCAAAGTAATAAAAATGTTGGGTAAATACAGAAATATGTTGACCAAACTTAAAATATCGCTGCTAAACTTATGAATACTAGGAAACTTTGTTAAACAAATGTGAAAAAATATCGACCAAACTTATAAAAATCTCCGCCAAAATTACGAAAAGTAGGAAACTTTGTTAACCAAAGTTGAAACTATATCGGTCAAACTTATAAATGACTCGTCCGAATTCATAAAAAGTAGGAAATAATGTTAACCAAAAGGGGCAAAATATTGACCAAGTAAAGAAATGTCTCGTCCAAAATTGTTAAAAGTAGGACAAATTTGTTAACCAAAGGTGAAAAAAGATCGGCCAAACAGATAAATATTTCTACTAAACTTAAAAACAGTAGGGAAAATGTTGCTTCTATAGTTATGTCAAACGTGTCTTGATCTTTTATTTGAAAAGACATTTCACAATACATAATCAGCAACGTCAGCACTTTCCCTCTTTTACATTACTGAAAGCTTCAACTTATCATTCCAGCGTTTCTGTTTAAGAACCACTTATACAGACTAATCACTCATCACTCCATACTCTTGATTTTATTTTTTTCTTTATAACACAAAGTGTCTCTGTCTTTCATAGATAGCTTCACAACTTTTCCATGTCACAGCACCAAGAGCTCCAAACCTTCGTTGTACATGAGCTTCAACGACATAGTAATAATAACATTTATGGCAATGCAGTCTATGGCTCCACTTGGGATAGTTTCGATGTCATCTGAGTATTCGTCAGCAAAGATCCACTTCCCATAACTGATATCTTCAACTTTCCATACCACAATGTCTGCTCTTCGATTATTCCAGCTCTCAATACTGCAGGTGTTTTCTAGAAGTCTAGTGAAAATATCATTTCTCACTTTTTCCACCTCTATTTCAGTGTGTTATTTCACAACCAACCAACAGTGTCTGTTACGAGACACAATAAGCAAGATATATATCAAGAACACTAATAAATAGATCAAAATAGAAGAGAAAAGGCTTAATCAAGTGGATAATTTTATATACTTGAGGTCATGTATAACCTCAGATGGTAGGTACACAATAGAGCTTAAGAGCAGAATACGGCCAACAAAAGAGGTATTTCAGAAAATGAAACGTATCTTAGGTGATAAGTCACTATCATTGAAGGAACAAATAAATAAACTTTCAACAATAAAATTACAAAAATTAAAAATTAATTTTCGACAATAAAATTTATACAGTAAATTGCTACCAGAAACATTCAAATTGGAAACAATAAAGAGAAATAAGCGGCATACCACCTTTCATGACACATTTCATACCACAAAATATGGCACAAACCGAATCGTTTCCATCCTTCCTTACTACTCGCGTCCTCAAGATCAATCGCTGCAGTAAATGTTTCAATGCCTGAGTGGAAACCTTCATAGACATCAGTCAGTTAGTTAGTCAGTTAGTCGCAGTTCCAACTTCACAGCAACGGGTTGTCCCCATTATGCTCCGTTCCTGTATCAGTGAATATCACTCAAAACGCTCCCCACTGCCCAAGGTGAAAAGTGGAAAAGACAGGAGTCTCGACAAACAACAGTCCGCACAGATACACTCTGCATAATGCCGCCTCCAGAATGTCAACACAATAGTCCCCCACGAAACCCAGAGTTCATCTCTGATGGAATCAGCAGTCATTTTCCCATTTGTATGTTTCCTAGATGTTCACCCACACAGTCCACGAAATACAGGTCATCGTCGATGGTAGTGGCAGTCAACCAGAAGCCCAGTAGCCACGCATTTCTGCATAAGGCAAAAACCGGTCAACTCTGAGACATAGCCATCTGCCATCGCTCCGAACATGCAGTCACGTTCCAAAAAACCTCGGGCAGATTCAAAAGCATTTCACACGAAACTCACAGCTCACAGTGTCGCGCCACGCACTCACTCAGTAGCAGGGCGACGGAACCATAGACATCATGGTCAGAAACTGCTGCAATGGTCCAGGTTTCTCTTTTTTGACGGTACCTTCCCAGGGTAGGTGGGAAAACACCTTGCATCTAGCTGGCTTGATATTTTTCTGTTAATTAACTTCTCCAGCAGCGTGCCTATTGTATTCTGCATGGTTATTACTCGATATCCCTGATTTTTTGTGTGGTCTTTGCCAGGTTTCGGCAAGGGAATGAGATAGCTGTGTAACCACTCCTCCTTGATGCTCGCACTCCTTGTACTATTGTTGTCCATGTCTGCTAGTTTCTCTAGCTCGTTGTCGGTACACCTATTGATGTCGTCATATCTTATGCCATCTTGCCCTGGAGCGCTGTTTTTTTTTTTTCTATCGTCGAAGCACAGCCTTGATTTCTTTCCCTATCACTGTGTCTTCATCCGAAGTGTTCTGGGCCTTGCACCTGCCTGAGGTGACCTCCTTGGCAAGATTTCGGCCTCCCATGTCTGTCTGGTTGCTCTGCTCTAGATAGCGTTCGAAGAGGGCTTTGCCCTTGTTCTCGTCAGCCCTCTGCCAGATGAGGAAGTCAGGAATACTCTTATTCTCGACTACCCCACTCATGCGTTTATGTAGTTGCCAGAACAATTTCAGTGACTTGTCTGTGCTGACTCTTTGACACACCTCTGCTAATTTTTTTCACTTGTAACCACCTTAACCATTTTTTTTTAAATAGCTTACTTTTATGTGCATCTCTCTTTCTAAGTGCACGCGGGGACTAGAATGCGCAACTCTGTTCTTCTTGGCGTTGTGCCACTTCCTTACAGCACTACGCTTATCCACCTAGGCCTTTTCCACCTCAAAATTCCACCAAGGTGGCTGCTCCCAGCATTTTTTTTCCTGCCCCGAGGCTTTCTGCGCTTGTCACGCCTTGTTTTACTCACCACTGTCATACAGGAAAGTCTTGACAGTTGACTTGTGCTGCCTGGTTCTGCTTTTTCCCACTAATATGCTGCAAGGGTGGTGGTCGCTGCCGTGGTACCCTAGGACACCCCATCATCACACTGTAGTGAGTGAAGGAGAAACCAGCGCCAGATCAATAACACTGTCCTCATCACCTGGACAACTTGCTGTCCTAGTGACACAGCCACTGTTGATACAAACCAGGTCAATAGTTTCAAGTGCAGTCTCGAGTTCTTCCCCCTGTGTGTTGGAGGAAATGTTTCCCCATGATCTGCCTTTAGCGTTGAAATCGCCGCAGAAAATAACATTTCTCTTGTGACCTAATATGTCACTTAAGCACTGCCACTTCTGGGAATCCACACTCGCGTTACGGGCATAACCATTAACCAACAGGAATGGTAGACCGGATTGAACTCTAACCGCCTGAATTTGTATGTCATCATTGTCCCACCTGGACATGTCTAGCTCTGAAGCCACCATACTGTCGCGAATGAGAATCGCCATTCCCAGATGTCGCCTGTTGTAGAAACATTTGGAGCCGGCAATTTGGAGTAACTGATCACCCAGTCTCGTCTCCTGGAGCGCCATAATGTCGTTCCTGTATACCAAGTTTTCCAGAATTGGGCCTCGTCGTTTTACGCTGGCACAGTTCCAATATAGAATACGAGTATTCCTGAGGCCCAGACGGTCACATTTGAGTTTAAAACGTCTTGCTCCACCTCGTCTGCCTTGCCTCTTACGGTCTCCCCGCTGCCTTGTTGGGTTGACTGCCCTCCGCACGGAGCACAAACGCTGTTCCACTGTGTTGAAAAACCAAACACCACAGAAACACACATGCTGCGAAAATTTACTCTAGGATTGCTTCACTCATTGCACGAACTCCGTAGCATCGGCTAGGATCTTAAGAAGAAACTCCTGGTTTTACATCCTGGCACACAAATTACACGCAAGAGATGAAAATATCCACCTCCTACACGAAAAATGGAAAGGTCACAAAACCATCCGCCGCCATCTTGACCGGAAGTGTTATAGTGTTACATACGTCTTACAGTGTTTCATAAGTGTAACAGTGTTACATTCGTGTTACAGTGTTAGATAAGTGTTACAGTGTTGCATAAGTATACAGTATTACATCAGTGTTACAGTTCTACATAAGATTTACAATGTTACATACGTGTTACAATGTTACATATGTGTTACAGTGCTAAATAAGTTTTACAGTGTTACGTACGTGGTACAGTGTTACATGCGTATTATAATGTTACATATTTGTTATGGTGGTACATAAGTGTTACATTGTTACATACGTCTTACAGTGTTACATAAGTGTAACAGTGTTAAATAAGTGCTACAGTGTTACATAGTGTTGCAGTGTTACATTCTAGCTACAGTGTTACATAAGTGTTACCGTGTTACATACGTGTTACCGTGTTACAAAAGTGTTACCGTGTTACATACGTGCTATCGTGTTACATAAGTGTAACCGTGTTACATAAGTGTTACCGTGTTTTATAAGTGTTACCGTGTTACATAAGTGTTACTATGTTACATAAGTTTTACTGTGTTACATAAGTGTTACTGTGTTACATAAATATTATCGTGTTACATAAATGTTACTGTGTTACATAAGTGTTACCGTGTTACATACGTGTTACCGTGTTACATACGTGTTATCGTGTTACATAAGTGTTATCGTGTTACATATGTGTTACCGTGTTACTTAAGTGTTACTGTGTTACATAAGTGTTACTGTGTTACATAAGTGTTACCGTGTTACATAAGTGTTACTGTGTTACATAAGTGTTACTGTGTTACACAAGTGTTACCGTGTTACATATGTGTTACCGAGTTACATAAGTGTTACTGTGTTACATAAGTGTTACCGTTTTACCGTGCTACAGAAGAGTTACGTGTTACATAAGTGTTACCGTGTTATTGTTTTACCGTGTTACACAAGTGTTACTGTGTTGCATAAGTGTTACCGTGTTTCATAAGTGATTCCGTTTTATATAAGCGTTACCGTGTTACATAAGTGTTACTGTGTTACATAAGTGTTACCGTGTTACATACATGTTACCGTGTTACATAAGTGTTCCTGTGTTACATAAGTGTTACTGTGTTACATAAGTGTTACCGTGTTACATAATTTTTACCGTTACACGCAGTGTTACTCGCGTGTTACCGTGTTACATAAGTGTTACCGTGTTACATAGTGTTATCGTGTTACATAAGTGTTACAGTGTTATTGTGTTACAGAAGAGTTATATGTTACATAAGTGTTACCTTGTTAAATAAGTCTTACTGTGTTTCATACGTGTTATCGTGTTACATAAGTGTTACCGTGTTACATAAGTGTTACTGTGTTACATAAGTGTTACCGTGTTACAGTGTTACGTAAGTGTTACCGTGTTACCGTGTTACATAAGTGTTACTGTGATACATATGTGTAACCGTTTTACATAAGTGTTACCGTGTTACATAAGTGTTATTGTGTTAATAAGTGTTACCGTGTTACATATGTGTTACATACGTGTTACTGTGTTACATAAGTGTTGCTGTGTTATGTAAGTGTTACCGTGTTACATAAGTGTTATTGTGTTAATAAGTGTTACCGTGATACATAATTGTTACCGTGTTACATAAGTGTTACCGTGTTACATAAGTGTTACTGTGTTAGATAAGTGTTACCGTGTTACTGTGTTACATACGTGTTACCGTGTTATATAAGTGTTATCGTGTTACATAAGTGTTACCGTGTTACATAAGTGTTACCGTGTTAAATAAGCGTTACCATGTTACATAAGTGTTACCGTGCTACATAAGTGTTACCGTGTTACATAAGTGTTACCGTGTTACATAACTGTTACCGTATTTTATAAGTGTTACCGTGTTACATAAGAGTTACGTGTTACATAAGTGTTACCGTGTTACCTAAATATTACAGTGTTACATAAGGGTTACCGTGTTACAAACGTTTAACCGTGTTACAGTGTTTCATAAGTGTTACCATGTTACAGTGCTACGTAAATATCTAAAAATTCATCTGACAGCACAGAGAATACGCAGATCTAGCAGAAACGCAGTATTGAATACAACTAGGTATTAAGACAAGTAAAATCATCATCATCACCATCATGTGCCATGTCGATAAGCGTGGGCTGTCACGTTTCGCCACCTCGCGCGATCACCAGAGTCGTGGAACAGCTCTGTGTTCTTGTTTCGACCATGACACGTTGCCAAACCATCCAGATAGTTACTTCTCTGCCTTTTACTTGTCCTTTTCCCCTCATGTAAAATAAGAGGAGTGGGATGAAATATTATGGGCACTTAAAAAAAAAAACACATGATTATCTGGAAAAGATGACTGTGGACGGAGAGGTACCAGGAAAGCAGAGAAAGAGAAGATCACGATATAGATGAGTAAATAGAAATTTTTTTTTTTCGTTCGCTAGTGCTCTGGACGGATGTTTTCGTGTGGATTAGCTTTCCTTCCCTATTACCATTTTCTCTCGTCATCAAGCGAACCCACTCCGACTTCTTAGGTACTTTCAATTTACGTCTCCAAGTCAAGGACGAGAAGTCAATATTTTAGTCCTACAGACCAGTGTAAGGGTTGAACCCGCTACCTGGGCATCAGCACACCGGAAGTTTAAGAACTAGCGCTCTTATCCATTCAGTTCAGTGCTACCATAGAAGTAATGTGTAATGGACTACGCAACGCAACCGAGCACAAAAAAAAAAAAAAGAACTGCTTAACACCAATGTCATGCTTTTGAACAAAGGCGCTTGACAGAAACCAGCAATGTGACCCAGATATTTCACGCCTTTTATGATGTCTCCTGGTAAGAGCCGGTACTACTCCTGGGCGCATCCACCAGGTGGCGGTGGTGAATTGTCCTCTAGGTATAAGTATAAGTTAATTATGAATACTCAACAACGGCGAGCGGAGTTACACCGTTGACCACATGTGTCAAACTCAAGGCCCGCGGACCACATCCGGCCCGCTGTATAATCATATCAGGCCCGAGAGGTCTCAACCGACGTACAAATATATTCGGCCCAAAAGAGGATTATAGGCAAAAATATTTTTGTATGGTCACGATTGATTGATCTAGGAACCGACATCACAGCATTCGGGACATTCTCATAGGCGCTCCGTCCCCATCCTCAGCAGCCAGCGAAGAGTTCCAACACCAATAGAACCAGTAGCAATCTGATTATATGTCCATCTCGCCTTTCCTCTGAGCGTCGAGCGTCGGCCAGATCTCCTCGTCACCCCTCGCTGCCTCATTCTTGCCAGACCATGATGATCCATTTGCTCCTCCGAGGTGTACACGTGCTCCCACAAGGTCGCAACCACGTCTGCCTTATCATGCATCAATACTCCACCAAGTTCTGCAGAGCCAGCCAATCTGTCCGCCTGTTCATTCCCAGCACACCGGCATGCCCCGGAGAAAAGATCCAGACGATGCTTGCCACCCGTGACCTCCGAAGCGAAGCAAGCTACTCTGCACGAAGCATGCCTGTCCTCACCTTCTTCAGCATGCTTTCTGAGTCAGTTACAATCAAGATGTGTGTGTGTGTGTGTGTGTGTGTGTGTGTGTGTGTGTGTGTGTGTGTGTGTGTGTGTGTGTCGTATTCTCGATCCAGCGGAAAGCTGCACTGCCCGCCTCCACCTCCATTCTTAAGCTAGATGTTGTGTTATCATATGCCAGACTCTCCTGCACCAAACGTCGGCCATTAGCTTTTGCTATGAACCCCCAGGCACTTCTCCTACCTCTCGACACCGAACCATCTGTGTAGATAATCACATCATCCGGGAGAGCATTTGGCCTGAATTAGTTGCTGGATTTCCACTTCCGTGGCCCCTTCTGGCCACTTCCTGCACTCCCGGCTCAATGTGATTATAACTCTGCACAAGTTTAACTGTTCCGCTGGTACTTTGACCCACTCCTCTCCTCGCCTAATGTTCTCCATGATGCACACCTGTCTGATCGTATTCTCCGTCTGAGCCATCCATGATTCCCTTCTTATCAGTCGCTGACCCTTAACTGCGTCCAGCGCCTCGTGCAAATGGTGATCTGTGTCTGCAGCTACTCTGAAGTATGCCTTCGCCTGTATCACCTTGAGCCTACCTGCAACAGCTGGCAAACCAAGGATGTAACGCATACACACTACTGGGGTGTCTCTGGTGCATCCCAGAATGACCCACACAGCTTCGTTCTGTATGCTTTCTAACTTCTCCAGCTGACTCTTTGAGATTGTGAGCAGTCCTAGTCCATAATCAATCACTATCAAGTGCTCGTATAGTGTGAAAAGCATTCTCTGCTCTGTGTCCATTGCACCGATAGTTTTAAGTGCATTGAGTCCCTTTTGAGATCTTGTCACAACCGTCTCCACATGGTCCTTGAAGGACAGGCTCCTGTCAAATGTGATTCCCTGATCAGTTTGTTTTCTCTGTTGACGTTTCTACCATCTGACGTGAGGTTTGGGACATCAGCACTCACAATCCTGTTCAGAGAGCACCATAAAACAGCCGCATTTTCTAGGTGGATGACAGCACTCATTTTAGTGCACCAGTCAATCACATTGTCTACTGTCGCCTGTAGCTCCTGGGCTGTTTGCCCCCTATCTCTCCCCTGCCTATATGCAAGAATATCATCAAATGTTAGTATCCTTCCAATCCCTGGTGCTTCTAGGTTTGCAATCTTGCTCGTTGACACGTTAAAGAGCACACGTGAGATTGCAGATCCCTGTTGCAGTCCCGGGGTCAACATATGTGGCTCTGAAGTCCATCCACCCAGAAGGAGAGCAATCCGACGAGAATACAGGACGGCTGCTATCCAGTTCACCAACCAGGGATTGACCCCCTTCTCCATCAATGCGGTCATCAAAATATCATATCTAACTCTGTTGTATGCATCCTCGAGATCAAGCGCCGCCGCCATCGTTTCCTGCCTACTCTGGAACCCCTCATAAACGTCAAAGGCAAAAGTAGCTGCATTTGACCAGGTGTCCTTTTCCAAAAACTCTTGCAATTTGACAGCGACTATCATCTCTAATACCTTCCCAAATATATTATGAAGAGTGATGATTGCCATGGAATTCATGGCGTTCGTGCAACTGCTGAGAATGTTGTGAAGTCGCTGCTAATGATGAAGGACATTGACGCTCTTTGCAAGTAATAACAGAACGTCAAATGTTTCACGAAACGACGTTTCTATTCTTATTAAACTATTAACATTGTTGCACCTGATCACAAACGTACTATTGTTAAACTAAGTCACATTTATGCTACCTCTAACACTACTAACATATCGGCGGCAATATATAGTTTGCCATTGCCGGACTCATAATTCAGAGCCATGCTTATGGTACCATGGTCTCCGCTCGAGTGACGTCATTTGTAACCGTTCTTTTACTGCTCTGTTCATTTAGAGTGCGCACTTCTTTGTGTCAATTCATTATTCATTATTCCCGGTGACAATTATTCAGTATGTTTTGTGTGAACTCGTATGTTTCTCTTATCACCATCATCTCACTTCAATAGATCTTATCATAGCTCTTTTCGTGTCATGGCAATGACCCTAAAGCCGCTAAGCTTTGAATGATCCTTGAATGGTTTTGGAAGAGGGGTGAGATAGCTGTGCACCCAGTCCTGGGGTACTGATGTTGTCCTAATGCTCTGGTTAAAGCAGTCGGTCATCTCCTTCAGGTCTGCATCGCTCAAAGCCTTCATGTGGCCTTACCTAACCCCATCAGGCCCTGGTGCCGAGTCTTTTGCCTTTTACAAAATATGTTTAAATCTTCAACCCGTATGATGTCTTCATAATGCATGTTCTTAATGGTGCCAGGTAACTCCTCTCTAACTGCATCCCTGGTGTCCGCATCATTATGATTTGTCTGCTCTAAAAATCTCTGGAGAAACGCCTCCCCTTTCTCTTTGTCTGTTGTCACGCTTTGTCTGTTGTCATCTCTATAAATTGTTCCCACTGTCATAGGCCGATATTTTCTTTGTATTTGTCTGTGCAGCTTCCAGAATTTTCGCAGTGTTTTATCACCTCCAATCTCCTTCATGAAACATTCCCATTTTGCGCTTTTGGCTTCTGCACCACAGCGCTTGAAAACCTCCACCTTATCTTTCTTGATATTTTCCGCTGTATCCACTTCCTCTCGTGAGCTTCGGGGTGTCTGTCGCATTTTCCTTAGCTACTTCACTGCAGCTCTCTTTGCTTTTCAAGCATGGTCTACTTCTGGAGTCCACAATGGAGCTGCAAAAAAAGGAGTTTTAACAGTCCTGTTGCATGCCCCCTGTCTAAGGCGTCCAAGAAGGCTATCGGTCCACTCATACCGGAAGGTCTTGCGCGCTCTCCCAGCCTTAACTTTCCTGGATTTAGAGATCAGGACTGAGCATGGCAAGTGATCACTCCCATGGTCATTCAAAACAGTCCACTTTACATCAAGGACTGATGACTGTGATGACTGGGAGACAAGTGCCAAGTCAATAGCTGTGTCTGTATCGCCGGGCCTCATTGCCATTCTAGTCGGCCTACCATCATTTATGCAGACCACATCGGAGTCCACCATGGCATCTGTAAGGGAAATTCCCTGTCGGTTTTCTCACTACTGTCCCCTTCTCTGTTCCTCGCATTGAAGTCTCCACATATGAATAGCCTATCACCAGGTAATTCCTCCGATTCCTTAAGCCAGTCCCAGTGCTCCTTTCTGACAAAACAGTCCACTGTGGCATTTACGTTTATGATGTTGCAACTTAAGCCACCAATCTCCATTTGTATACCCTGGACCTCTCTTGCACTGTGATTCCACTGGCTCAAGTCAAGCACCACATGCTTCACTCCTTTCTTCACCAGCAGACCTTGCCCATGTCTCTTCTGCCCAGTAGGGTTTATATAACTGGCGTACTGGTCACGATATAAAGTGCAAATCAAATTCCCTAATTAGCAGCCTTCCGAATGATAGGCTACCTGAGAGCGTTCTCTCTTCGATAAGAATAAGCGAAAATAAATGTTGTGTAGTGAGTTATTGTTCGTCGTTATAGTTATTTAACAACGTTCAGATGCTTGTTTTGAATTGGCGCATAAAATAAATGAAAGTAGTGTAATGCCCGGATATTACATCACCTTTTCTCTAACCTGATATCATTCAAGCGTCTGTCGGTAGAAGCACAATCTTTTAAAATCAAAGCAAGCCTTTAAAATGGCCAAGAGAAAAGTTGATTCTGAAAACAAGCCTTTCAAAGCCGCCGGGAGGCTGAATATATGTTTACTGATATTGGCGGTAAACCTGTGTGTCTATTTTGTGGAGATAATGTGGCTGTGATCAAAGAAGAGGAGATAATGCGGCTGTGGAGATAATGTGGCTGTGTTCAAAAGATCTGAGACGGCACTACGAGGCTAAACATCAAGACAACTTAAACAGTCTGAATGCAGAGCTGAAGCTACAGAATGTAGAAGAATTTAAGAGGCATCTAACATCACAGCAGATGCTTTTCACCAAAGCAAAATCATAAACTGATGCTGCAGTCAAAGCAAGTTTTATTGTGTCAGAGGAAATCGCAAAATTAGGTCGACCATATACAGAAGGAGAGTTTCTGAAGCCCTGCATGATGTAAGTGTGTGACGTCTTGTGTTCAGACAAAAAGCAGATGTTTGCAAATGTAAGCCTTAGCAGAAATACGGTTGTTGATCGGGTTTGTCAGATGGCCACTGATGTGAAAACACAGCTGATATAAAAAGGCAAAGACTTTGTTGCATTCTCCCTTGCTGTCGATGAAAGTAATGACACGACTGAAACTGCACAGCTCGCCATCTTCATCCGTGGAGTGGACTTCAGTTTGAATGTTACAGAAGAAATATTGGACATGAAATCCATGCATGGGACAACGACAGGAAAATACATTTTTGACAACGTTTGCCAAAGTTTAACCAACATGAACCTGCCTTAGGACAAACTCGTTGAACTGACAACAGATAGAGCACCGGCGATTTGTGGCGAAAAAATGTGGACTAGTTGGAAGGATGCGGTTTAAGATGAAGGAGAACTGTACTGGTGAATTGATAGCATATCACTGCATCATACACCAAGGATCGCTATGTGGTAAAGTCCTCAACATGGAAGATGTAATGAGCATTGTAACACAAACCGTCAACTTTATCAGAGCCAAAGGCTTAAATCACCACCAAGTTCAGTCTTTTTTGCAGGAAATAGAGTCGGCCTTCAGTGACATGCCTTATCATACAGAGGTGCGGTGGCTAAGTCGGGGAAAAGTTCTCAGTAGATTTTTACAGCTGATCGAGGAAATCTGTCAATTCATGGACAGTAAAGGAAAAGATTCCACAGTTTTTCGGGATAAAAAGTGGAAATGTGAGTTGGCGTTTCTGTCTGATATAACCACTCATCTCAACGACTTGAACCTGCAGATCCAGGGACGGGATCACATTATCACTGATATACATGATGCCGTGAAGGCATTTTAAGTGAAGCTGCGCTTATGGGAGACACAAATCCACCAATGCAACCTGTCTCACTTTTCTTGTTGCCAGGCAATGTTAAACCAAGTCATGGTTGTCAAGCTATGGTGTTTCAAATCAAGCCTATGGTGTTTCCCAATGCACACTTTGCTGAAAAACTTAGTGTATTTCGCGTCGAGTTCGCACGGCGCTTTAGTGACTTTGAAGCACAGAAAAGTAATTTCGAGCTGTTTCGTAATCCATTTGCCATAGATGTGGAAACTTCACTTGTAAATTTGCAGATTGAGTTAATAGAGCTGCAGTATAATGGGACACTAAAGGCAAAGTACGACAAAGTGGGGCCTGCACTGTTCACTCGTTTCATTCCTGAAGAGATGCCCCGGCATCGTCTACATGCGGCTCGAACCTAGAGCATGTTTGGTAGCACATATCTGTGTGAGCAGCTGTTGTCTGTGATGACGATTAACAAAACATCACACAGGAGTCGTCTCACTTATGAACACTTGCAGTCCATCATGAGAATCTCAATGACACAAAACATTACTCCCAACATAAACGAACTTGTAGCCAAGAAAAGATGCCAAACATCGTGCTCTGACAAACTGACATAAGAGTGAAAATGTGTATACCAATGTTGTTTTATTATTAACACTTTTTTTCTATTTTAATTTATATTAATGTTTTAAAAAAAAGGTTTAATTTTCGGCTTATTGAATGTTTATCCTGTCCGGCCCGCAACCTAACGTGTGATTTGAGTTTTGGCCAGCCGAGCGATTGAGTTTGACACCCGTGCCGTAGACAAACCATAGTGATCAAGGCAACACCTCTGTCGTTCATAAAAGTTACATATCCTTTGCAGGGTGTCGCAGTCAATACCAGCATGTTTCGACTGTTTGTGATTTCTTGGAAAGTTTACGTTCAATAGTTTGCCATTTCTTACTGAACCACCTGCACTCATACCATTATGTGAAATCCAACGCAAGGCGATCCGATTCCAATTCGTCTGCAGCTGTGTTTCGAACGCGGTACGCGAGATTAAGAATTGCTTCCGTCACTCCTTCGCCACAGAGCCGTGTCAAATCCCCCTAGCACACTAAGTTTCAGTAACTCACACAATTTCTTATATAATGATGGTGCAAGATAGTATGACATATAATGATCGTAATAATGATGCTATGGTGTTTTCTCCTTTCTTTGACTCCATAATAGTCGCAGACAACTATAACTATACATCTTATATATAAAAGGCGATCTCCGTCCATCTGTATGTATGTATTTATGTCTGTATGTCCTTTATACGTTCGCGAACGGCCCATCCGATTGAGATGAAATTTTCTACACGCCTTCCTTTCAATCCAGCGCTGACAACTGTGCTATTTTGTTAGTGTGAAATTGCCTGCTTACTCAGTATTATTTCATTTTTCATTTTTCATCATAATGTCATATATCACAGGGGACCTAACTCTGTAAAAGTTATTTCAAGGGGCATAACTTTTCTGTATAACTTATAGTCATATTGTGGCATCGTTTTCAAAGATTTATAAACTCTTTGTCCATAGTTATGTACCGGCATATGAGTTATAATAAATAATGATACAATCTGTAAGGCATTTTCAAAGTTTTCATAAAAATAATGCACAATGCATAACATTGTAACTCATCTTTTTTTGCTTAAGAAGTTACTGTAGTCATGCAGGTGATTAGAAAGAGTTTTCATTAAAAATAATGGATGGTGTGTGGAAGAACGTTCTTTTAAGTTACTTTTTTTGTTGTATGAATTTAATGAAGCCGGACAGGGTCAGGCAGACAGATAGACAGACAGATAGACAGTCGGGAACAGGAACTTATATGACTACTTATATAAATTAAATGAGATGCTTCACACCAGGAGCTGGGCGATGCCGGGCCGGGTCAGACAGACAGACAGACAGACAGACAGACAGACAGACAGACAGACAGACAGACAGACAGATAGTCGGTAACGGGAACGGGAACTTATATGACTACTTATATGAATTAAATGAGATGCTTCCCACCAGGGACTGGGCGAAGCCGGGCAGGGTCAGGCAGACAGATAGACAGACAGATAGACAGACAGATAGACAGTCGGGAACGGGAACTTATATGACTACTTATATGAATTAAATGAGATGCTCCACACCAGGAGCTGGGCAATGCCGGCCCGGGTCAGACAGACAGACAGACAGACAGACAGACAGACAGACAGACAGACAGACAGACAGACAGACAGACAGACAGTCAGTCGGTAACGGGAACGAGAACTTATATGACTACTTATATGAATTAAATGAGATGCTCCCCACCAGGGTCTGGGCGAAGCCGGGCAGGGTCAGCTAGTATGTAATATAATAATCACACATCTTATTGTCAGGGCTTGGTCAGATATGACTGAGCTACCTATAACATACCGTAGATGGTAATATCTGCTTTCTGTTAGTGCCGAATGTTAGACGGCACTCACCAAACCCGACAACTCGCATTGTGCCACCGATTTTGGGCGGAGGAGTGTAACTGGAATTGAAAAAGCCTTATATACTTATACTGGTGCGAGTAAATGCAACACACAGATTAAATGCCATGGCAGGGCAGACCAGGCCCAAAGCCTTGGGCGGCAACTGGTCTAGGATGGAAGCTCCGACAGGCGGACAGTTACATCATTGTTTTGCTGATCCGGCAGCTTCTGTAGCTTGTCTTGTTCTAGATGTATTGGTGTTACATTTCCTCTTGAGCAAATTAAGCAGGCCGAGAGAGGGAACATGCTGCATGGGCAACGTATGGTCTGTACAATTCAGTCCAGGCTTTGTGCTATGGAGAGGTATAACTCCATCCCTGGTCCCAGCGATGCATTGTAGTTATTGTGCCCTATTTTTTTTTAAGCACAATGTAACAAACCATCATCTGTACATACGGCAAAGTGTCAGTAATCACATCTCTGTCACAGTCAGCGCTAAACTACAGAGTTGAGCTCATTATTCCTGTCTGTGATTCCTTCTGTAACGTTCTTTGAGACCTTCTTGGGCTGGGGATGGTTACAGTGAGTATGCCAATTGCAGATCATTGCGTTGATCCTAGTATTCAAGAGAGCGTAGATAATTGGATTGGTGGCAACATGTGACCACGACACGTAAATGACAGCCGAATAAGCTGACTGGGATATCATTTCCTGACATGGATCTACGATGGATGCGATCAAAAACGGAAGGTAGGTGACTGCGTAGTTGATGAGAATGGCTGTAATGATTCTGATGAGCTGAACATTCCTGGTGTTACCTTTACCGTTAAGGTTATCGCCTGGCAGGTCGGGGTTGATCTTTCTTCGAGATGTGAACTGGACTAGAAAAATGGCGGCGTAGCAGTAGAAAGTAACAAATGTCATGGCGGAAGTAACGGTTATGGCTCCAGCAGTCAAGAATCCAACGCCTTCTCCTGTGCTGAGAAGCGAACAGTAGCCTTTTTTCGAATCGTAGCCAAATTTATCCCAGATTTGGGTGAGTGGTAACAGATAAATGATCATGGTTACCATCCATGGAAAACCTAGTAAAGCGGAAAGACGCAGAATTTTGTGGTGGTGCAGCAATGTCTTGTTGGAAAACCGATGGACGATGACCAGATACTGTCCAATGGTGATGTTCATGAGAATAATGCATTCCGCTGTGAGTGCTACATACATTACATAAGCAAACGTTGGACAGAAGATGCTGTTCTGCGGCCAGTGTTTGTAGAAGCTGGTGATTGCGATGACTGGTAAGATGAATACAGTACTGACCATGTTGGCCACGCACAGGTCTATGATCAACATCATGGTGGGGGCGCCACGGAGCATCTGTGCTCTACAAATCAGAGCTATGGACAGGGCGTTCCCGAACGTGCCCACCAGAGATAGAATTAGAGAACACACAGCGTGAATCACTCGTTGGTCACTTGCTAGTTGTGTTTCATTGCCTGGACACATAACGTAAGTTAATATATACAGTTAAAATGTGTTATTGTGGATATCATAGCAGATAAGGACCTCCGGGTTATCCAAAGTGTTCTTCGTAACTTGCATTCTAACGTGTACAGCTTAATAGCATATTCTAGTACAATCCTTTCCAATCCTTCGACAGTTCTGTTTACGCACTTTGCATTTGCGATCAATTTAATTTACCACTATTTTCAAAACTTGAGATATTTGCTTCTCAGTTACAACATGACGCCATGGCTGATATAGAGCACACACTTGACGTCGCTGTCCTTTCCTCTACGAATAAATTTCACGTAGCGAATGACGTTCCCTGTGTAACTATTCTGTTAGGTAACAAAGCTAAAGTCTCTGCTATAATTTTCTATCCAGTTTTATTTATATCTCATATATCCTCTTATGGCGATTGCACTACAGTTTACATGTTGAAGTACACACAATGTTTCGAATTAGACGTTTCTCTAGCAGCGATACTCGTCTTGATCCTAACATGTCATTAGTGTGACTTGTGTCTGCAGGTATTTCTGTCGTACACACACACTTTGATTTTATTCACCGGATCTCAGTTAGGTGTCTCCTTATAGAGTGATAGAACCACAGGCATGCACACCATTATGCTGATGTCCTATTGTAGTAACAAACAAACCACTACATCTTGTTTGTAAAGTATAAACAAGAGATCACACGCCATAGTTTGTCAGTTGACTGATTTCAGGGTTTTCAAAATGTGCCGTTGCTAAAATTATCCATCTTTCAAAAGTCACCAACATCACATAATGACGTTTATCGACTTCCCCCCTCTCCTTTATTGTTTTCCCTAACAATTATTTAACTGAACAAGTAAGATTGTGTCATTACTTTCTGCTCCACGGCTGTTTCCATATGAGTTTTTCAACAGTTGCTTTTGTTGTACACCCGTTTTATTTTTAACTCATGTGTACCTATAGATTTCAATTTTCCGCTATCTAATATCTCTACCATAGCTCGTCTTGTTTTCTGTTAACAACACTTATACTTGCTTGTTCGACATCAGCTAAGGCTGTTTGGCCGTTTGCGCTTTTGCCAATGCTTGGTAAATTCTTATAGTAACATTATCTTGACGAGCTTATTTCATCCACTGTCGCTATAACCTCACGTGTACCTCCAGAACATTATAGCTGTGGTAACCATATGGGTTAGACCTTATTTCCTTCTGTGTAATCTTGCGTTGTTTATTGATTCACCGCTGAAATTGACAAAACATGCAATGTAAGTTTCAATATATTTTACAATGTAACATTAAAGAGATTTTACAACGTAACATTCACTACATTTTACAATGTAACCTACAAGAAATTTTACAGTGTGACTTTCAAGAGATTTTACAACGTAACTTTCCAGAGATTAAATTGTGCACACTTTCACGGGAACGCCCGTGTGTTGCCGGGGCCCATACGGGGGAGCAAAGAATAGCAACACTGTTGCCTACCATGCACGTCGTAAGAGGCGACTAAGGAGGCTATGGTTCCGTCACCCTGCTACTGAGTGAGTGCGTGGCGCGACACTGTGAGCTGTGAATTTCGCGTGGAATGCTTTTCATCTGTCCGCGGTTGTTTTTCACGTGAACTGCATGTTCAGAACGAGGACGGCCGGCTGTTGCTGGATTGACTGGTTTGCCTTTTCGGTTCACAAGTGCATTTTTCAGGAGACTCCTACGGAGTTCGTGATTTGTGCGGCGCTTTCAGTGGGGCGCCCTGCAGATAGAGACCGAGCCATATGGGATAAAACCCCGGTCAATGAAGTCTTTCTGGTGACTGCCGTTTTATCGACGATGAACTGTATTTTTATTGGTGGACTTTTGTGTTGGCATTCTGGCGGTGGCATTATGCACAGTGTACCTGTGCGGGCTGTTGGTTTGCCGACACTCCTGTTTATTCCATTGTTCACATGGGGCAGTGAGGAGCATTTTCTGATATTCACTGGCACAGGAACGGAGCAATATGGGGAAGACCCGTTGCCGTCAAGTTGGAACCGCGACTCGAACTAACTAACTAACTAACTAACTAACTAACTAACTAACTAACTAACTAACTAACTAACTAACTAGCTAGCTAGCTAACTAACTAACTAACTAACTAACTAAACTAACTAACTAACTAACTAACCAACTAACCGACTAACCAACCAACCAACCAACCTACCAATCAACTAACTAACTAACTAACTAACTAACTAACTGACTGACTGACTGACAAACTAACTAACTAACTGACTTACTGACTGACTAACTAACTAACTAACTAACAAGAACGGGAAGGCAGTGGAAAGCTAACAGCGATATTTATTCTGACCAGGAATCCCTGAAAGTAAAGTAAGTGCCGGGGTATTGCCAATCCACCAGGCAGGTTTCGGACAGGTCAATATGTCCGGCAAAAGGTCCACGAAGTCTGCCAGGGGACGGTGAGACGTGAAGTATAGGTTAATTAGTGAAGCGAAAGACAACAGGAGAGTGCAAAGGGTGCAACCGCCCCAACAAGGTCAGCGACCGTCAGGTGAGAGGGCCCTTACAAAGGTCCCTGATGGAAACGATATATGACACATGAAGATGTGTGATGTTTCTTTTCATCATTTTCCAATTTATCACTAAAATTTAGTTTCCAAAGTTAGTTGCACATCCTTTGCATGGTGTTGCATTCAACTGCAGCATTTGTTAGCTGTTTGTGATTTCTTGGCAAGTTTACGTTCAGTAGTTTGCCATTGCTTTCTGAACAACTGGCACTCATACCATTTGAGAAAAATCCAACGTAAGACGATCTGCTGCCAAATCGCCCACAACTGTCTTTTGAAAGTGGCATGCGGTATTACGAACTGCGTCCGTATCACCTTCGTCACGGAGCAGAAGTTATTGAATTATCAATTATTGAATGATCAATTATTGAATGGTCAGTTATTGACTGATTAATTATTGAAGATCAGTTAAGGAATGATCAGTTATTGGATGATTAATTATTGAGTGATCAGTTATCGAATGATAGATTATTGAAAGATTAATTATTGATCGATCAATTCTTGAATGATCAGTTATTGAAAGATCAATTATTAAATGATCAATTATTGAATGATCAATTATTGAATGATCAGTTACTGGATAATCAGTTACTGGATAATCAGTTATTGAATGATCACTTATTGAATGATCACTTATTGAATGATCAGCTATGGAATGATCTGTTACTGAATGCATAATTATTTCAAGCCCCTCTGTCCAAAGATAGGTGAAGTTATATCTGGGTTTGCAGGGTGGGGGAGGGGGGATGAGTATTTGTTTGCTTGCTTGCTTGGTTCCTTGTTTCTAGTTGCTATCATATTCGTGAGCTGTCACATGTTTTGTGAAGAAGTCTCTCACGCACTAGGGAAAATGAACAACACCACCACTTTCCTTGCTTTAAACCACTGCCATCTTGTACATTAAAAAGAAAAAAAAAATAATACATAAATAAATAATATACGAAAACTACAGCACACAAATTGCTCGAGAGAGAAATTACAGGAGAATGCTACAGTGCACAAATTACTCGAGAATGAGATTATAAGAGAATACTTCAGCACACAAATTACCCGAGAAAGAAATTACAGGAGAATACTACAGAACACAAATTACGTGAGAAAGAGATTAGAAGTAATTACAGTACACAAATTACCGGAGAAAGAGATTACAGGAGAATACTACAGTGAATAAATTACTGGAGAAAGAGATTAGAAGAGAATATTACAATACATAAGTTACTCGAGATTGATTGATTGATTGATTGATTTAGGAACCGACATCACAGCATTCGGGGCATTCCCATAAGCGCCCCGTCCCCACCCTCATCAGCCAGCGAAGAGTTCCAACACTAATAGTACCAGTAGCAATCTGATTATATGTCCGTCTTGCCTTTCCTCTGAGCGTCGAACGTCGGCCAGATTCCCTCGTCACCCCTCGCTGTCGCATCCTTGCCAGACCATGGTGATCCATTTGCTCCTCCGAGGTGTACACGTGCTCCCACAAGGCCGCAACCACGTCTGCCTTATCATGCATCAATACTCCACAAAGTTTTGCAGAGCCAGCCAATCTGTCCGCCTGTTCATTCCCCAGCACACCAGTATGCCCCGGAGAAAAGATCCAGACTATTCTTATCACCCGTGACTTCCGAAGCGAAGCAAGCCACTCTGCACGAAGCTTGCCTGTCCCCACCCCACTCAGCATGCTTTCTGAGTCAGTTACAATCACGATGTGTGTGTGTGCCGTATTCTCCATCCTGCGGAAAACTGCACTGACCGCCTCCACCTCTATTCTTAAGCAAGATGTTGTGGTATCATATGCCAGGCTCTCCTGCACCAAACCGACCATTAGCTTTTGCTAAGAACCCCCAGACACTTCTCCTGCCTCTCAACACCGAACCATCTGTGTGTATAATCACATCACCCGGGCGAGCATTATCCTGAATTAGTTGCTGGATTTCCACTTCCGTGGCCCTTGCTGGCCATTCCCTGCACTCCCGGCTCAATGTGATTATAACTCTGCACAAGTCTGACTGCTCCGCTGGTACTCTGACCCACTCCTCTCCTCGCCTAATGTTCTCCAAGATGCACACCTGTCTGATCGTATCCTCCGCCTGAGCCATCCATGATTTCCATCTTATCAGTCGCTGACCCTTAACTGCGTCCAGCTCCTCATACAACGGGTGATCTGTGTCAGCAACTACTCTGAGGTGTGCCTCAGAAATGTTGGTGAAATTAGAGCGCATACAGAACGAAGCTATGCGGGTCATTCTGGGATGCACCAGAGACACCCCAGTAGTGTGTATGCGTTACATCCTTGGTTTGCGGACTGTTGCTGGTAGGCTCAAGGTGATGCAGGCGAAGTTACTCGAGAAAGAGATTACAAGAGAAGCACGCAGCTCCCGAGACTAAACTAAACTAGAGATCACAAAAGAATATTACAGTACACAAATTACGCGAGAAGAGGTTACAAAAGAATATTACAGTACACAAATTACGCGAGAAGAGGTTGCAAAAGAATATTACAGTACACAAATTACGCGAGAAGAGGTTGCAAAAGAATATTACAGTACACAAATTACGCGAGAAGAGGTTGCAAAAGAATATTACAGTACACAAATTACGCGAGAAGAGGTTGCAAAAGAATATTACAGTACACAAATTACGCGAGAAGAGGTTGCAAAAGAATATTACAGTACACAAATTACGCGAGAAGAGGTTGCAAAAGAATATTACAGCACACAAATTACTTGAGTAAGAGATTGCATGGGAATACTACAGTACACGCATTACTTGAGAAAGAGATTGCAAGAGAATACTACAGTACACAAATATTTCGAGAAAGAGATTACAGGAGAACATCACAGTACACAAATTACCCGAGAAAGAGATTACAAGATAATATTACCGTACACACATTACTTTAGAAAGAGATTACAAGATAATGCTACAGTACACAAATTACTGGAGAAAGAGATTACAAGATAATATTACCGTACACACATTACTTTAGAAAGAGATTACAAGATAATGCTACAGTACACAAATTACTAGAGAAAGAGATTGTAAGATAATGCTACAGTACACAAATTACTGGAGAAAGAGATTACAAGATCATGCTACAGTACACAAATTACTGGAGAAAGAGATTACAAGATCATGCTACAGTACACAAATTACTGGAGAAAGAGATTACAAGATCATGCTACAGTACACCAATTACTGAAGAAAGAGATTACAAGATAATGCTACAGATCACAAATTACTGGAGAAAGAGATTACAAGATAATGCTACATTACACAAATTACTGGAGAAAGAGATTACAAGATAATGCTACATTACACAAATTACTGAAGAAAGAGATTACAAGATCATGTTACAGGACACAAATTGCTGGAGAAAGAGATTACACGAGAATACTACAGTATACACATTATTGGAGAAAGAGATGACAAACCAATCAGACATGACCAACCAGGTGAGAGGAGGAGTGTAACAAGTTCAGAGGCCAGCCACGGGTCGTGAAGAAGTCCCAGGTCAAAGATCTGGCCACGGTCAGTAAAACAGGCAGTGACGTCGGAGCAAGTCGACCTGGAACAGATGAGCTGATTAACATCTATGTATTTTGGAAATTTATTTATCTTTGAGTAGATACAACTATCTTGGAACGATCGTAACACCTGACGGAAGATGCCTTGTAGAGATTAGAACAAGAATAGCAATCATAAAGAAGATGAAAAAAAAAAAATGATCATCAATAAAATGTCAAATGCAGTGACCAAAAAACAAATGCTAAAGGGTTATATACAATCTATACTGGGAAACTTCAAGGGGAAAGAGCAAAAAGAAGACAAAGAGACCATGGCCGCTTATCAGCACACGAGACGTTAATGATGATGACGACTAGGTTTCCAGAGCCAGAATGCACAGACGCTAGACCGGATACCGGATATCGGTTGCTAATTAGCTAGGTCATAAACCGTCACTCTAAAGTCCTTGATGAGCGAAGTCTAGGGTCTCAATGAGAGCCACTTGTGGCACATTAAGGCGAGATAACTCTGTGTGTTATACCATCTTTCTTTCCTTCTCTCTAACTATAACACGTCCTTCATCTTACCCCAGGGACACTCACTGTTATACCATCTTACTTTCCTTCTCTCTAACTGTGGCTAGTCCGTCCTCTTACTGCTGGGACACTCACTGTTTTACCATCTTTCTTTCTATCTCTCTACCTGTGGCTAGTCCGTCATCTTACAGCTGTTACACTCACTGTTATACCATCTTTCTTCCCTTCACTCTAACTATAATACGTCCTTCATCTTATCCCTGGGACACCCACTGTTATACTACCTTTCTTTCTTTCTCTCTACCTGTTGCTATTCCGTTATCATACCGCTGGGACACTCACTGTTATACCATCTTTCTTCCCTTCTCTCTACCTGTGGCTAGTCTGTCATCTTACCGCTGTTACACTCACTGTTATACCATCTATCTTCCCTTCTCTCTACCTGTGGCTAGTCTGTCATCTTACCGCTGGGACACTCACTGTTATACCATCTTTCTTCCCTTCTCTCTACCTGTGGCTAGTCTGTCATCTTACCGCTGTTACACTCACTGTTATACCATCTTTCTTCCCTTCTCTCTACCTGTGGCTAGTCTGTCATCTTACCGCTGGGACACTCACTGTTATACCATCTTTCTTCCCTTCTCTCTAACTGTGGCTAGTCTGTCATCTTACCGCTGGGACACTCACTGTTATACCATCTTTCTTCCCTTCTCTCTAACTGTGGCTAGTCTGTCATCTTACCGCTGGGACACTCACTGTTATACCATCTTTCTTCCCTTCTCTCTAACTGTGGCTAGTCCGTCATCTTACCGCCGGAACACTCACAGTTATACCATCTTTCTTTCCTTTCCTCTAACTTTGACCAGTCTCTCATCTTACCGCTGGGACACTCACTGTTATACATTTATACTCGACATAGGCGTCGCTGAGAGTTTACTTCAGGATCAAAGGATGCCGCGTTTCAATCCATCATAGGGCATGGCATTTTTACCAGAATCATTTTTACCAGAATCATTGGTGTCTAATAATATTACTCTACCCTCTAATCGCTTGTATGGTGAGATCGGATAACTATTCTTCCAGGATAAGGGCGAAAAACAGAATATCCCATGCTCAAATTGTGTATGATAAAAATCTTACGGCTGTTGGAAATCACAAAGAGCAGACCGTATAGCCTGGCAAGATTGTTAAGAATGGAAGCCCACCCTCGGATAGATAGCTCACGTTACCTGGGCGATAACTGTCCAGAGGAATAAATCTGACATAGTTGCATTCTGTAGCAAGACACGTAGATCTCGAAGGTGTACAACTATATTGTTATTAATACCAAGGGGAATATAGTCATCTAAGGCTTCTACCACTTCGAAAGCGTTTCCTTTTTAACAAAGCCAAATTAGTGAATATTGTAATATCTAATAATTCCCCAGAGTATCTTCAACCGTTGATTCAATCTCATGCAATGAACAGCAAGAGCTTAAATTTATAATATGTCAAAAAACCTAGATTGGACTTATACAAAACTTGCTTTGCGTATTCTGGCGCCCACTTATGGAATGACCTTCCGACAGATCTTAAAACTCCAATGATTCCTAACACATTCAACCGAAAACTCTTTCAATACTTACTCCATGCCGACTATATGCCTCCATAAGTCACCTAGTGGTATCATGTTTCACTATATATTTGTGAGTGTGAAAGTGCGTGAGTGAGTAAGAGAGGATGTAAAAGAGTAAGTGAGTGAGAGAGTAAGTATGAGACAAAAAGAGCGAGAGAGAGAGAGAGAGTGTATGTGTGTGTGTGTGTAAGAGAGTAGGAGAGAGTGAGAGAGAGAGAGAGAGAGAGTGAAACAATGAGAGAGAGAGAGTGTGCGTGTGTGTGTGTATGTGTGTGTGTGTGTGTGTGTGTGTGTGTGTGTGTGTGTGTGCGCGTGAGACAATGAGAGAGTTAGTGTAGTGTGCGTGAAGGAAAAATAAAGAGATATATGCTATTCGATACTTCTTCTGTATTGTCGTCTTTCATATTATCATTTTTACTGCCATTTGAATTTAATATGTACTATATGCACGCTGTATTTCATCATGTTTATGTCAAGTCCAGGAATTATATTCGTTATTGAATTGCATTACCTTTTCTTCGCTACACAATGTATAACATATTGTTTTAATTTTATATGGGTGGGGATATATGAGTGTGTGAGGGTTGCGTGTGGGGGGGGGGGGGAGGAGGGATGTGTTTTGGGTGCGGCCCTGTGGGTGGGGGTATGTTTTTGTTTTTATTTTGGGTATGTGGCTGTTGGTGGGTAATAGAATGTGTGGGTGTTAGTGGGTGGAAATGTGTGAGTGCGTGTGTAGGTGGCATGAGGCATGGGTTGGGGGTCGTGTATGGTGAGGGTGTGTGGTGAGGGTGTGGGGTGTGGGTGGGGGATAAAAGTGTGGATGGGGATGTGAGTGTGGGTTGGGATCTATGTGTGGGTGGGAGCTGTGTGTGGATGGGGGATGAGTGTGTAGTGGGGATGTGTGGGTGGGGGTTGCATGTGTTGTGGATGTGTGAGTGATTGAGTTATGTGTGTGTGGGTGGGTTGGGAATATGTGTGCGGGTGGGGTGTTGTAGTTGAGGGATGCGTGGTTGGGGGATGGGTGATTGAGTGTGTGGGGAGATGTGGGTGTGTGGGTTGGGGAATGGGTGGTGATGTATATGTGGGTGGGGAGAGATGCTTGGGTGGGGATGTGTGTGTTGGTGGGTGCGAGAGATGGTGTGGGTGGTGGATGTGTGGGTGGGTTGGTGGGGGTGGATGTGTTTGTGTGTGGGTGCGTATGTGTGTGAGTGTGTATGTGTATGCAAGAAGGGAGAGCGAGTTGAGCGCCCGCATGTCATATAACATGCTATTCCATATTTTTTGTGTATTCTCATCTTTCATGTTATCATTTTGAATTCCACTTGATTCCATATTGTTTTGAGTATTCTCATCTTTCATATTAACATTTTGAATGCCACTTGATATAATCATTTATAATACGACCACACGCACATTACTGTAGAGTGATTGAGAGAGTTAGTGTGAGTGAGTGAGTATGTGTGTGTGTGTGTGTGTGTGTGAGAGAGAGAGGGAGAGAGAGAGTGTGTGTGTGTGTGTGTGTGTGTGTGTGTGTGTGTGTGTGTGTGTGTGTGTGTGTGTGTGTGTAAGAAAAAAGAGAGAGCTGAATTGCATCACTAATTTCTACGATACACAATGTATATGTACACTTTTTATCAATTTTTTACAATTTTTTGCGACAATGCTGACAATTGTCAGTGCATGTGTGTATAGAGTGTGGGAGTTTGTTCATACTAGTGTCAGTGATTATGTGAAGCATCGTGTAAGTGTCTAGATCTGCTGATGTGTGTGAGTGTGTATGTGGTGTATGTATGTGTGGAGGGGTTGTGAGTGGGAGATGTGTAGTGGGTGAGGGATGTGTGTGGGTGGAAGATATTTCGGTGGAAATATGTGGGTGTTGGTGGGTGGGGATTGTGTTTCTGGGGAATGTGTATGTGGGTGGGTGGGTAGGTGAGGGTTGAGTGGGTGAATGGTTGTGTGGCGGTGGGAAGATTGTGTATGTTGAGGGATGGGTGTGTGATTTATGTGGGGATGTGTTTGTGGGTGGGGGATATGTCTGTGTGGGTGGGGTGTGGGTGGAAGATGTATGTGTGGGTGGTGAACGTGTTTTAGGTGGGGGATGTGTGCGTGGGTGGGAGATGGTGGGTGGGGGAATATGTGTGGGTGGAGATGTGTAGATAGGTGGGAAGTTGTGTATGAGGGGAGAAGAGTGAGGGTGTGTGGGTGGACGGGGGAGGTGTGATTGCCTGTGGGATTGCAGGTGGGTAAAGGACGTATGTGAGGGTGGGGGAGGTGTGTTTGGCTGGGTTGTTTGGCTGTGTGAATATGGGTGGGTAGATGAGAAATGTGTGTGTTGATGTGTGGGTGGGGGATTTGTAGGTGTGAATGGTTGTGGGATCAGTACGTGAGTGGATAAATTTGTGTGGGGGATGAGTGTATGGGTGGGGGTGTATGTGTGTGTGGGAAGATGAGTGTGGGTGGGGGATGTGTGTGGGGGTATATATGGGTCGTGGGGTGTGTTTGGGTTTCAGGTATGTGTTTGGCTGGGTGGTTGGGAATGTGTGGGTTGGTGGTGGAGGATATGTAAGAGGGTGTGTGTTGGTGGGTGGAGGATGGGTGCGTGGGTGGGTGGGGGGGGGGGGGGTGAGACAACGAGAGAGTTAGTGTGTGTGAAAGAAACAAAAAAAAGAAAAAAAAAGAAAGAGAGATAGATAGAGAGGGTTGAGCGCATGTATTGTTATGTGACTTGCTATTCCATATTTGTTCTGTAAGCTCATCATACATATCATTTTTACTGCCAATTCATTTTCTAACACGTACTGACAACAATGTATGCACTGCTTATTCCATCATGTTGATGTCAATTTTAGGAATCAACTTATTGAATCGCATCACTATTTGTTTACGCTACACAATGTATGTGCATAATTTGCTCTCCATTGTTTACATTTTTGCAAGAATGCTCACAATAATCGTCAGTGTAGGTGTGTGTAAAGTGTGGGAGTTTGTTCACATTAGCTTCAGTGATTATTTGAGGGATTGTGTGTGTGTGTGTGTGTGTGTGTGTGTGTGTGTGTAGATGTGAGGATTGTGTTTGTGTTGTGGGATGAGTTTGTGGGTGGGGGTATGTGTGTGTGGGTGGGGGAATTTTGTGTGGCTGGGTGGGTGGGTGGGTGGGTGGGTGGAGAGATGTGTTGGTGTGTGGGGGAATATGTGTGTGGATGAGGGATGTGTCTGGGTGGAAATGTCAGTGGGTCGGAGGGGTTGTCACTGTGGGCGAGGTATGTGTGTGAGTGGGTGGGTATTGGTGTGTGGTGGTGTGGGTGTGTGGGTGGGGTATGTGGATGGGTGTGTGGGGATGTGTGTAGGGAGTGTGGGGGATGTGTGTATGGGTGTGGGTGTGGCTGATGTGTCATGCTTGGAAGTTGTGTGTGGGTTGGGGATGTGTATGTGGGTCGGTGTTTTTGTGTGGGTGAGGGAATGTGTGAATGGGGAGTGTATGTGTGGATTGTGGAGGTGTATGGGTGGGTGGAGAGGTGCGTTGGAGTACGGGAGAAGTGTGTAGGCGGGGAGATGTGTGTGGATGGGGATGTGAATGGGTGGGTGGGGATGTGTGAGTTTGTGGGGGTTGTGTAGGTGGGTACGGAGATGAGTGGATTGGTGGGTGGAGGGATGTGTGTATGGATGGGGCGTGGGGGTGGGTGAGGGATGTGTAGGAAGAGGATGTGTGTTTGGATTGGTGTGTTTGCGTGGGTGTTGGTGGGTCACGTTGGAGAGTGGGGGTTATGTGGGTGTTGGTAGGTGGGGGATGTGTGTATTGGAGATGTGTGTTTGCGTGGGAGATGTGTGTGTTGGTGGCGAAATGTGTGTCGGTGGGGGGTGTGCGTGTGGTTGTTGTGGTGTGTGGGTGGATGTAAAATGTGTGGGTGGGCGGGGAAATGTATGTGTGGATGGGTGGTTGATGTGTGAGTTAGTGAGATATGTGTGTGTGTGTTGGTGCGGGATGTGTATGTGTGTGAGGGGTATCTGTGGTTGGAGGGTGTGTGGGTAGGTGGGTGAAGCATGTGTGTGTGGGTGAGTTTGAGTGGATTGGGGTATGTATGAGTGTGTGGAAAGATGCGTGTGGGTGGGTGAGGGATGTGTGTGTGTGGGTGGGTACGAGATGTCTGGATTGGTGGCGGGATCTGTGAGTGGGTTGAGGGATGGGTGGGGGATGTGTGGTGAGTGGGGATGTGTGTGGGTGGGGGATGGGTGGGTGATATGTGAGTAGGTGAGGGATGTGTGTGTGGGTTGGTGCGAGGTGTGTGTGTGTAGGAGGGGGATGTGTCACATAACATGAGAATATGCATTGTTTATGCTTACAACATTCATTTGACAATGTTTGTTTTTTTCCTATGTGAATACATCATGTCATGCACTGTTGATGAACGAAAGATGAGTGATTGGAAGGGCCGAATGTAAGACGGGCCTACGCGCCCAATTTATTACCCTTTGAAAATAAAGATCAATGATTCTTCTTCTTCTTCTTCTTCTTCTTCTTCTTCTTCTTCTTCTTCTTCTTCTTCTTCTTCTTCTTCTTCTTCTTCTTCTTCTTCTTCTTCTTCCTCCTTCTTTCCTCCTCCTCCTCCGCCTCCTCCTCCTCCTTCTTCTTCTTCTTCTTCATTCTTCTTCTTCTTCTTCTTCTTCTTCTTCTTCTTCTTCTTCTTCTTCTTCTTCTTCTTCTTCTTCTTCTTCTTCTTCTTCTTTTCTTCTTCTTCTTCTTCTTCTTCTAGTCACAACCCTCTGGTCTCTTGTTCTACCAGTCATTTCTGATACCGATATTCTACCAAGCTATGATGACAAATTGTCCAACATCTTCTATCTTAGGTCTTCCCCTGCCTCTCTTCCCTCCACACTTCCCGTTGTGATGACATATTCCAGCTTTAAATGTAAGAATGCATTTACTCACCATACATTTATTTACTACAACCCCTCACCTGAAAAAAAAAAATTGATACATTCACGGCTGTTACGTTAACGGCTGTTACTTTAACGGCTGTTAATTTAACGTCTGTAACTTTCGCAACTGTTATTTAAATGGCTGTTATTTTTACGGTTGTTACTTTTACGGCTGCTACTTTCATGGCTGTTACTTTTACGGCTGTTACTTTCACGGCTGTTACTTTCACGGCTGTTACTTTCACAACTATTACTCTATTACTACGGCAGTGAAAGTCACAAGGGAAATAAGTATATGCCTGTTTCCTGTAACAGATGCGCCGAGTAATGAACTCTACACTTAGTAACCTCTCATATACAACATGTAACAGACACAAGTTAACCACAACTGGTCTTTATCGCAGAGTTTCTAGAAATCAATGGACAGGGCTGATTTGTTATTGACAACGGGACAATAACATTACCTTCCAGAAAACAGCCCCATTATCTGTGCAAGCTCGGATGTTATTCTACAGCAACAACTTAGCCTGCAGCCCACCACGTTTTGTGGGCCAGATTGCACTGGCGAAACCATAATGTCAAAGTATGACAATAGTGAATGAAGACCTATTTTCAATCAATTATTCAGTTTTTGTTCATCATTGGTTTACTTTATAGATTTTCTATTATATTTGCATCTTCCCAAGACTGCGGTACACTGGGCATTCAAGGTCATGCTTCTAATGTTTCAGTCCTAAGTTCTCCCTATTCTTCGTTCACCATCAGGCATGAATATGAGTGAATGCAAAGACAACAGCAGTCAACTTAAGCTTTTTGACATCTCCATAAAGTTTGTTTTCAAATGGAGCGGGTGTATGCCAATATAATACTAATAGTTCGTGCACAGAGGCAAGAAATGAGTAGCGGAGTAGGGGTACCCCTATCAAAGGAGAAGTAATATGCCTCCTTCCCTCCGCTAGCCTACGGACACCCTTGGGCAAGGTGGAATACCTGTTTGGCCTCATGATCAGGATTATGTGAAGCCATGGGTGCAGGTGGTGGATGAGATTGAAGAGCAGCCGATAGATAGATGTAGGTTAAGTCATCCAGCTTCACGACGGTAGGCAGAGGATCTCTATTTTGGGGGAGACAATGGCTACGGTCATTGACCAGTATGGTCACTGCTAAGAAGGAAAGCAATGGCAAACTACTTTCTTTACAGATGCCAAGAAAATCATGTTTTACAGTCTGCAAAGAATACCATGGACAGACAGGAAAACCAATGACCAAGTCCTACAAAAAACAAATGAAAATCGTAAACTGATTAGAGACATTAGACGTAGAGTCATCATTTGTTTGGTCAGGTTATGAGAAGAAATACATTGGAGAACTTAGTGACAACTGGGAAGATCAAGGGGAAGAGAACAAGCGGAGGGCAAATAAGTAAATATCTGGATGGCTTGGCTACGTGGCATGGTCGAGACAAGAACACGGAGCTGATCCACGACTCTGGTGATCGAGTGTGATGGCAAAACATGACCGCCCACGCTGATCGACATGACACATGATGATGATAATAAGAGAAGTCCTACATTGAAATCAATGATATCTGCATTACTGGTACATTGTGTTTCGTTTGCTCGCTTTGAATTCCAGTTAAGTCCTAATTGTGCTATTACTGCTATCAGTTCAGACTACTAGTGAATGCAATAAACTGATTTTGCGTGAGGGTTCATTCATTCAGTAGCATGTTCTTTGCAGAACCTCGCTCCCATAACAACCTTCCGGAAAACCTCTCAATCATAAGCAAGATGTCCCACGTCCGATACACCCATCGGGAGATTATCCGCCACATCCTGCACGCATCTTCTCTTTGGCCTTTCTCTTCCTTTCTTCCCAGGCATATACCCCTCCATTATTGTTCTCTCCAAACTTTCGTGACGTTTCAAGTGACCAAAATAGTTCAATTTTCTTTGTTTTATCTTCTTTAATAACCAATCTTCTTCAATATTAAGCTCTTGAAGTATGGATGCATTTGTGGGGATTAGCTTTCCTATTGTCAGTGTCCCTCATTATCAGAAGAACCCACTCCGACTTCTGAGGTACTTGTAGTTTACATCCCCAAGTGAAGGACGACAAGTCAACATTGAAGTCCAACTAATCGGCATCTGAAATGAACTCACTACCCCGCGGTCAGAAACTGGTAGACTGAAGTACTCATTGCTTGAGGACAACTGGAGCTATTTAAATGACCTTACGAGGTGGGTAGTTTTCAGTATATAGAGGTCAGATATCGATAAACCAATCGACACTCGATAATTAATGTGGTTATATCGCATTTACTTCCTATAGCATTTTCTGATGCCAATTTTAGAATGGGCCAACCTATGAACTGAGGTCAACTTTTTAAAAATCCGCTATTTTGTAAACAGTGTATCCAAAAAAGACTTCCGGTACAATGGCGACAGGATGACGCGTACTTTTCGGGGGGACGCTATTTAGTGTTTTCCTTTGGATTTCGTATGATTTCATATGGATTTCCTGCGAATAGTGTTTTCCTGTGGATTATGTGATGGTATTTTGTGCTCTTTTATTGGAAGTTTTCAAAAGAAGCCACGGAAGGCAGGTGGTGGATGAAATTTGAGGGCAGCCGACAGATATTCGTTGGTCATGGTCTCGAATTCACGACGGCAGGCAGAGGAGCTCTTCTTGAGTCAATGGCTGCGGTCTCCGACCAGTACGGTCACTGCCATAGAGGAAAGCAACGGCAAACTACCTCTTTAAAAGTGCCTAGTATATCATGATTCGCTTAAAGACTGATCATCGCAAGACAAGGACAGAGACGTTAAAATTAGCAACATGGAACGTTAGGACGTTAAACAACGACGGAAAATTAGAGAACATAAAACAAGAAATTGAAAGGGAAAAAATTAATATTTTAGGTATGTGCGAAACGAGATGGACAGGATCAGGCATCAAGATAGATGACGATTTCTTCTTCTTCTTTTTCGTTCATCCGGAGTTTTTTTTTCCGGATGTGATTGCGTTGTGCCTGTTTACAGCAGAGCTGCGTTCTTGCGCCGTTAGGCCGACACATCCGACTTCTGCGGAGTGACGATTTCAAGATTATTTATTCTGGAGGTGAAGATCGTCATAGGGGAGTGGCAATTATTTTGGACCGGAAAACATCAACATCTGTTCAAGGATATTGGGTCGTGTCGGACAGAGTTCTACTAGTTAAATTAAGTGGCAGACCTTTTAGCATAAATATTATTCAAGTATATGCACCAACAGGAGAATCCAGTGAAGATAGTGTAGAAGAATTTTATAATGACATAGAGTCTGCCTTAAAGAAATGTAAAAATTCAGAAATAAACATCATAATAGGGGACTTCAATGCAAAAGTAGGAAATCAAGGGGGTAAATACATAGTAGGAAACTATGGTTTAGGAGAGAGAAATAAAGAACAGGAAATGATTGTAGGAAACACCTGGTTTAAGCAACACCCTAGAAGATTATGGACATGGAAGAGTCCTGATAGCAGGATTAGAACCAGATTGACTACATTCTCATTAGCAGAAGATTTAGAAACGCGCTAACAGTAGCAAAAACAGTTCCCAGTGCTGATTGTTATAGTGACCACAGATTACTCACAGGAACATTGAGGATAAAGTTGAAGAAAGTCAAATATATAACAGGAAACACTAAATATGATTTGTGTACATTGAGTAATGACAAGGAAATACAAAACAAATTCAACATAGAAGTACAGAACAGATTTGAAATATTGTCTGATCTAGAGATATTATTCCAGGATGTGGATGATCAATGGGAAACGTTGAAGAATTCAATCAATGTGGCTGCAGAAGCAACTATTCCAAAATTAAAGAAGGTGGGTCGTAAGAAATGGATGACTGAAGAAATTTTACACCTCATGGAAACAAGAAGACTCAACAAAAATAATTCTGTCAAATATGAAGAAATCCACAGACAAGTCAGAATATTATGTAAGGAGGTAAAAGAAGCATGGCTTGAGGAAAAGTGCTTAGAAATTGAAATCCAACACAACAGTCAAAATACCAAATTAGTGCACAAAAGAATTCAGGAACTTACTAATAAAAGAACAAGTACATCAACAGGGTGCCTAAAAACTAAAGATGGCAAAATCATAATAGAAAAAGGCCAGATTCTACATGTATGGACAGATTATGTGAAACACCTTTATGATGATAACAGAGACGAACAGTATGATATTAGATTTAATAATGAAGGACCGCCAATTTTGGAGATGGAGGTTCGAAATGTTCTTAAGCATATGAAAGCTGGCAAGGCCCCCCGGTGCAGATAACACCACAACAGAAATGATTAAAGCTTTAGAAGAATTTGGACTACAGCAAGTCACCAGACTGATGAACACATTATATGATACTGGAGATATACCTCCTGAATTATGTAACTCTGTATTTATTGCAATCCTAAAGTAATCAGGAACCTTGGAATGTGATCAACATAGAACAATTAGTATAATGAGTCACATCACAAACATTTTGCTAAGAATTATCATGCAAAGAGTGAGGAAGAAGATACAACCTGAAATAGGGGAAGAACAATGTGGGTTTGTAGAAGGAAAGGGTACAGTAAATTCTGTGTATATGCTGCGAACAGTTATTGAACGTGCTATAGAAGTAAACAAGGATATACATCTTTGTTTTATTGACTATACAAAGGCTTTTGATAGAGTTAGACATGTCAGCATGGTGGATATGCTTGCAGATCTACAAATTGATGGGAAAGACATTAGACTTATAAAAAACATATATTGGAAACAACAAGCTGCAATAAGGATTGATAATGAAGTGGGACAGTATCAGCCAATTAAAAGAGGTGTTAGGCAGGAATGTGTGATGTTTCCAGATCTTTTTTCCCTATACAGTGAAAATATTTTCAGAAATGTAGAGGATATAAATGGAATCAGCATTGGAGGACGAAACATCAATAACATTAGATATGCAGATGATACAGTATTAATTGCAGACAATGCGCAGGACCTGCAACAATTATTAGATGCGGTTGTTGTACAGTGAGCAACTGGAGTTAGAATTAAATTGTAAAAAGACTCAGGTTATGGTCGTCACTAGGAAGGAAGAAGTGCCACAATGTAATATACAAGTAAATGGAAATATTCTTCAACAAGTGAATCGGTACAATTATCTTGGAACAGTCATAACATCTGATGGGAGATGCCTTGAAGAGATTAGGACAAGAATCGCCATGGCGAAAGTAGCCTTTAGCAAGATGAAAAACATTCTGACCAATAAAAAGATGTCAATTGAAACGAGAAAAAGAGTGTTTAGGGGATACATAGAGCCTGCTCTTTTGTATGGATGTGAAACTTGGACAATGGGCAGTCAAGCTGAAAAACATCTGATGGCTGCAGAAATGTGGTTTCTGAGGAACATCGTAAATTGATTAGAGAAATTAGACGTAGACAGTCAAAATTTTTTGGACATGTTATGAGAAGAAATGGATTGGAGAACTTGGTGACAACTGGCAAGATCGAAGGAAACAGACCAAGAGGCAGACCGAGAGGAAAATACCTGGATGGCTTGTTCACGTGGCATGGACGAGACAGAAACACTGAGCTGATCCACGATGCTGGTGATCGAGTGAAATGGCGAGTCATGACCGCCCACGCTTTCTGGCATGGCACATGATTGATTGATTGTATCCAAAAAGAAACGAAACAAAGAGTGTCGTAAACGTTACCTGCCACCAGTAGCAACCAGTAACAATATTAGCCAATTGGATATCATAAAGGAAAGAATGGTTTATCCGTGTAAGCAGCACACTTATGTAAACAACAAGACATGACAGTCTCTTGAAAGCTTTAGTTGTGGTATTAAAACATATCATAATGTGATTTGTGTATTTCAATTCAAAGGGATTCATTACGCTAGGTCGCTTTATGCAAACAATATAAAACAACAGGAAGTCATGCAGCTTTACAGAACTCAATTACGGAAAACACAGAACGGTGCGGTGACTAGCCTTCATCAGCAAACAAATACACAACACACAACATATACACCCGGGATGATACTACAGTGACTAGATTAAAGAGTAATAGAAGAATGGAAAGATGAACAAAATGAGGGCGATGACAAGATAATGGGGGAGGAGGCGAGTTGGGGGGGGGGGGGAATATTAGACTTATCTCAGGCGGTGAATTGTGCAGTGTATTAGACTTATCTCAGGTGGTGAATTGTGCAGTATATTAGACTTATCTCATGCGGTGAATTGTGCAGTATATTAGACTTATCTCAGGCGGTGAATTGTGCAGTATATTAGACTTATCTCAGGTGGTGAATTGTGCAGTATATTAGACTTATCTCATGCGGTGAATTGTGCAGTATATTAGACTTATCTCATGCGGTGAATTGTGCAGTATATTAGACTTATCTCATGCGGTGAATTGTGCAGTATATTAGACTTATCTCAGGCGGTGAATTGTGCAGTATATTAGACGTATCTCAGGCGGTGAATTGTGCAGTATATTAGACTTATCTCAGGCGGTGAATTGTGCAGTATATTAGACTTATCTCAGGCGGTGAATTGTGCAGTATATTAGGACATTTAAAAAAAGGACATACAAACAGTTCGATATGTGTAACTCTTGTGAAAAAGCGAGATATACTAAACACGGACACAGTGTTCGTACCTTCACAATGGTGAACATAAATAAAAGGGGGGAAATAAAACAAAACAAAACAAAACAAAAACATAAGTAAATAAAAAGTAAAACAAATTATACTACGACACAACGAATGCTTCGATTATACAGATCTTATCGGGAAAGGAACAACACAAATAGATATAAAGACGAACAACACAAATAGATATAAAGACAAACATGAAATTAGAAAATGTAATAATACTAAAACACACAACCTTCGTTGTTAGGAATCCGGCACAGAAGTTTCTTATTATTTGTGTTTTTGTTATTAAAATTCACAACGAGAACACATTGTTTGGATAGATTAATTTCGTAGATAGGAATGCGTGTTCTTGTTTTATATTGCTTAATCTTCCCTTACAGTTCTCTATAGCTTGTTATATTTCCTATTGTCATAGCCTTATTGAAGGGGCTGAAATGTATAGTCCGTCAGCATGGCAGAATGGATATGGGCGCTCGTTCTTAAACATCCGGTGTGCTGGTGTCGAGGTAGCGGGTTCAACCCCTACACCGGACAGCTGGACTAAAATGTTAACTTCTCGTCCTTGACTTGGGGATGTAATTTTCAAGTACCTCTGAAGTCAGAGTGGGTTTGCCAGATGGCGAGGGACAGTGGCAATAGGGAAAGCTAATCCACACGCAAAAATTCAACCCAGTGCACTACAAGTACTAGCGTATATATGGACTACGCTTGAGTTCACAGCGAGCTAACGTAAATATAAAGTACGGCAAGCCTTGAGGTTATCGTCTTTCTCCGTAATCCCATATATTCTCGTGAGTAACGTAACCTTCGCGAGAATCGGTAGCGGTTCTCGCCGCGTTGGTAACTTAGGGGTATGTGAGCCGGTCGCTCAGAAAGCAATGGCAAACTACTGAGCGTAATCTTGCCTAGTACATAAACAGCAGCTGAAAAATGCTGATGTTGACTGCAACGTCTTGTAACGGATATGCTAAAAAAAAAATATTGTACACACAGCTTGAAAGTAATGGCCTCGAAGTAATTGTCTTCCGTTTTTTTTTAAAGTTCTAAGAGTTAAAGGTCTTTTCTTTATTAAAAGTATTAAAATTGTAAAGATTACACCAACAAGGGAACATTTCGATTTCGATTATACCATTATCCCTACCCAGTTCAACCTCAAAGAGAAGTTATATTAGGGTCCATTCATACATCACATCTTACCAGAATGCAAGAGGCGAGATCAAAACATGAGACATTAAAATATCTTACCTACGAAAAACAAACCGATACAGCGAAAGTCAACTTCTCCCTAAATACAACAGTTTTCAGTCCAACAGTTGGCAGCGAGTTTACTTGTCCCAAGACACTGAAAAAGTCTCTTAACCCAACCTGCGCTAAGCCATGGATATTTTAATCTTTGTGATTTGTGGTTTCGCTGTTTGTACTGCCAACATGGCGCTGTTTAATGACAAACCCATTATCAGATCGGCCAGGATACGACCGGTGCCCCGAGAATCAGTAACCACCCAGGCACAATTACGGCAGCCACTTTTATGGTCCGGCTTTGTGGTTTGGTTCCGGCCACCACTTCTCGCAGGAAATACGTCTAGCAAAAACAAAATGGCTGCTTTCCGCGGCACAAAGAGGGTTTTGACCAATTAGTTGTTTCGTCGACTAGCGCCCTGTCATGTGCTGAACTTATCTACCCCCCCCCCCCCCCCCAAGTAATCTTTCGAAATTTCTCTCTATCATATCTGATTCTGTGCCAAGCAAACTGTAGGTTTTGACCAAACATGGTACACAATCAAATGAACAAGTATTAATTATAATGTAAATTTCCGTTCACTGAGCATTGCAATTGCGGAGGATACCAAGAAACAAAACAGATAACACGACGGCGATATATCGTCCAGATGGGTGATCACACCTGGAGATATATTATCTTTCGGCAATGAATCAGTTAAGCCAGATGTCCTGTCTCTCTGGCTGTCATGTGTAAGTTGTCTATCGCATCTCGAACTCATCTAAGTTGTGGTCTTACTCCTGATCAGTACACTTCCCTTCATAATATCTCTATCTTATGCGGTTGTTTATATTGACAACTGCATGTTCAGAAAATTGCAGCGGCCGGTCGCTGAAGTAGCTAATTTTGCATTATGCAGTAATGTGTCTATCACTAAAGCCAAAAGAGGCCAAAGTTACAAGTAAAGCAACGAATGGTCTATTACCAAAGCTGCTGTATTTCTAGTGACTTTCGCTTCCATCGACGATAAACTGTAATTTTCGTGGCAGACTGTTGTGTTGGCATTCTGGCAGCGGCATTATGCCTGTGCATTGTTGTTGTTGTTCGTCCATCAAGAATGATGATGACCATTCATTTCATCCTGTGGGGTTGGAAGTATGGAGTCGTGAGTTATAAGATGGCTGATAAAGCCGATGTTAGCTCGAAATGTTCTTTGACATTGTGGGCGTACTGTTGGTTTGTCGGTACTGCTGTCTGTTCCACTCTCCACATGGGACAGTGAGGGACATTTTGTGTGATATTCACTGGCACAGGAACGGAATATTATAGGGGTGACCCTTTGCCCTGAAGCTGGAACAGCGACTAACGACTAACGAATCTATTTTCTACATTTTCATACATGTGCCTTTCAACTATAGACAATCTTCACTTTTTGGCCACATCAAGACAAAAGCCTGTATATGATGTCATCGCTGGAAAGATTTGTGGAAAGAGAGATAGAGGAAGGCAGCGAGAGAAGATTCTTGAGTCTTGTGGTCATGGCACGGAAGGGACTGATACATGTCGTTGGAGATGCAAGTTGCGGAGAAGCATGATCACTCACGCCAGTCGGAAAGACACTTGGTGATGAAACTTTAATGCTGTTACGTGTCCAAAATAGTTACTTTACCTCGTGTTTGTTTGAGTTTGTACCCAATCTTCTCTAATATCAAGTTCTTGTTGGGCAGACGTCTTTGTTCTCTTCTTCGTGACATATATTTTTGATTATCTTGTGTAACATTTACATTCGAAAGCGGGCATGCAATTTTTATTTGATTTCTTGAATGTCCAAGTTCCGCACTCGTGTGTGGTCACAGGAAATATGCGTGCTCTAAATTCTCTGACTTTTGTTGTTCTATCTGTTTCAATCCATAAAGTTTTTGTGAGCAATGTTTGTTTTACAGCGACGAGGGCAGACTGCGAATTCCTTGGACTGCCAAAGTAACTAACAACGAATGCTTTAAAGAGGCTAACGAAACTAGAACATTATATACAACAATAAGAAAGAGACAAACAGCTCTATTTTGCTCATGTGATGAGAAGAGAGGCGCTGGAGAACATCGTGACAACTGGAAAGATCGAAGGGAAGAGAGGCAGAGGCAGACCACGAGAAATGATGCTGCATGGATTGCGACGGTGGCATGGAGGAATATCAACGACAGAGCTGATCTAGAAAACCAAGGACGGAGATCTGCGGAGAGTCATGAACGCCTACGCCAGTCGGCACGGCACTTGATGATATATATATATATGAACGTGAAGTGTGCTTGTGTGTTTCATTTATTTATGTTTTAATTTCAGAATCAGCATCGATGCGAGTTTGAACCCATCACCAGGGAGCAGATAAGCAAGTGTCTAACCACTGCACTTCAGCTGCTTCCCATGCTGTTATATATACAGGGCAGACATTATAAGGCGAACTCACCTGGGACCCAAGAAATGGTTCTTCTTATCAATAATTCTTCTTATAAGAGTTCAAGCATATAGCAATGCATTTACAACGTACAATACACAACTGTTCTTCAAATGACCAAGTCCTACAAGAAACACATAAAAACCGTATACTGATTAGAGAAATTAGACGTGGACAGTCAACATTGTTTGGTCACATTATGAGAAGAAATACATTGGAGAACTTGGTGACAATTGGCCCGATTGGGGGGGGGGGGGGGAGAAAACAATGGGAGGGCAGAAAAGTAAATACCTGGATAGCTTTGCCCACGTTGTATGGTCGAGACAGGACCGCTGAGCTGATCCACGACTCTAGTGATCGAGTGAGGTGGCAGATCGTGGCCTCCCTCGCATGGCACACGATGATGATGATTGTTCTTCACAACAGAAATTCGCCACAACCGAGATCGGCGGTTTGCACTTAATAAGATTATTCATTAGTCCCACGATAGATTCTATGTTTGGAGAATGAGGTGTTCGGTCTTCACACATCGTAGACAACGATATGTGTTTGGTGGCCAGTTCTCTCTTTCATCCCCACACAATTCACAGAAAACTTGAAAACATGTCTGGTAACTATTTTGTTTTTAAATGCTTAGTTGACCACAAAAATGTACGACCTCGAAAATAATATTCTTACCATTGTTGGGAAATGAATTCGGGCCAGAAAATAACAAAGCGGACAGCTTCGCCAGCTCTCTGAGCTTACTAAGTAAACCATGTTTATCAGGTTGGCGTACGACAACTGTCACAGGCCTGAGCCAGGGCTAGTATGGGGTGTATTTTTAATAACTGTGGGGCGTTTGGAAATATTGCCGTTCCAAGTTTTATATTTACCTTTTAGACGTGCGCGAAGTCCAGAGGGTGAATACAAAACTTGGAACGGCAATACTTTCAAAAACTCCACAGTCATTAAAAATACACCCTATATAAACACTAGAGGCCATCCCAGTTCTACATGAACGGTTAATTTAATTAAATTAATTATAGTGCTCAGACGTCCACGTGAATCCCTCTCCTTCCAAGAACCATGCATGTATGGGGGGGGGGGGGGGGGTACGGGGGTGTCGGGCATTGGTAGTACGGATGACTCTCATGTCCTCTCCATGACCCATCCCCCACTGGTCCAAGCCTGACACCCAGCTCACGCCCGTGGCTCCTAGTAGCTGCCAGCATGCGACAGCGGCCACCCCCGGGCAACAGCCGTGAGAGGCTGGCTAAACCAGGCGCGGGTAGCCGATTTGGCCTCAAACCAATGGGTGAACTAGGATATGCCTACCCAGCATGTGAAGACAGGATTCGACAGACTGCGCGGATGAAATCACTGATGATTCAACGGGCAAGACGGCGTTTACCTGCAAAACATTGTGGAATGTAATGAGCACAGCAAGGCACGTAGAGCGCCTTGATCATCCACTGCACCTGTATTCGTCTCCAGTCATCTTGACTTGTCTTGCCACTGGACTCAGATGGACTCAGGCGAGAGAGTGAGGTCGAAGAATTGCGCAACTCTTCCTCACTTTAATCCAATTCATCGCGCAAGTCATTCTTCATCCAACTTCATACATCACCTTCAAGCCCTGTGGCGGTGGGCGAGCGGCGAAGGGGCATACGTGGGTACGCTGGCAGCCGTAGTCGCAGACTTGCACACAGGCGGCGAAAGGTCATATGGTCGTCTTCTACTGACCGGAGCAGCAGTGGAATTCGGCAGCCCCCTGAGTGATTGAGCAGCCCTATATAGGAAAGCACTTCTCACCTCCATAGCATGAGGAAGGGGATAGAAAAGGTGCCATAAACATTGCCTGCTCCATCATTACCTAACCAGCTAGCCGCGGTTGGTGGGTACCCTATACTGCGATCGACATACAAACAAAGTAAAAACAGGTAAAGCTAAAAGAGCTTACCATACTCCCTTGACAATCGGAACTTGGAATGTACGCACCGGACTTGATAGAGAAGACGGCGCATCGGGTTCAGAGAGATGAACAGCACTGATTGGGAGAGAGCTGGGCAGGTACAGCATTGACATTACAGCCTTGAATGAGACACGAGTTGCAGAAGAAGGCCAAATCTGTAAAGTAGTTGCCAGCTACACAATTTTCTAGAGTGGAAGGAAAAGCGAGGAAAGACGCCAATCCGGTGTGGGATTTGCCATTAAGTCGGCCCTAGTTGGCAAACAAGCTGAATTTCCGAAGGCAATAAATGACAGGCTTATGACTATTAAGTTACCCCTGCTGAAAGGAAAGAAGCAAGAAACCATCGTGAGTGTCTAAGCACCAACCATGACAAATGAAGATGACGTTGACAACAAGTCCTATGAAGGACTGCACAGCGTATTAACATCTGTTCCCAAAGGAGGCAAACTTATACTCCTTGGGGACTTCAATGCCAGAGTAGGCATCATTGGAAAGTACGGAGTCGGAAATTGTAACAGCAATGGGCTCTTCCTCCCTCAGACCTGTGCCGAACATGATCTCCTGATCACCAACACAATTTCCGTCTTCCCACGAGAAATAGGACAGCATGGATGCACCCTCACTCGAAACACTGGCACCTAATTGACTATGTCATCGTCAGGAGAAGTGACAGACAAGACGTTCGGGTGACAAAATCCATGTGTGTTGCCGAATGTTGGACAGAACATCGTCTCATTATCTTGAAAATAAACATACACATCAAACCACCACGGCTTCCTCAAAGAGTAAACATGCAAAAAAAAAAAAAAAAAACTAAATGTCACCCGACTAAACAGCAAACAAATGCAGCTGTCGTTTGAAAACATGCTGGAAGACCGCCTCAAGCCAAATGCTGCAGCAAAACAGGATGCGGAAACAGAGTGGAGAGCCCTAAAGGGCATAATTTACAACACTGCTATGGAAATACTGGGTCCAGCCCCCCCCCCCCCCCCCCCCCCAAAAAAAAAAAAATAATAAATAAATAAAAATAAAATAAAAATAAAAGCATAAAGACTGGTTAGGTGAAAATTCTGAAGACATCAACCAATTGCTGGCCGAGAAACATCTTCTCCTCAAGGCACATTTCAATAACCCGAAGACAACATAAAAAAACAAGATGCCTTCAATAACATTCGGAGAGTAGTGCAGCAGAAACTTCGGTACATGCGGGACTCCTGGCTGAGCAGCAAAGCTGATGAAATTTAAGGCTTTGCTGACAGACATGATATGAAAAACTTCTACTACTCACTGAAAGCGGTCTATGGTCCTACATCCCCAGGCATAGTTCCCCTCTTCAGTGCAGATGGGGGAACATTGGTCACCGATAAGAAATAAATCCTTCAACGCTGGGCAGAGCATTTCAGCAACATCTTAAATGCAACTTTCTTCTTCAATGATGAAACCATCAACTGCCTTTCTCAAGTTCCCACTAATGATACACTTGATGACCTGCCAACCATAGTGGAACTAACCAAAGCCATCCAGCAACTTTCCAGTGGAAAGGCGCCTGGTCCTGGCTCCACCCCAGCAGAGATATACAAGGCAGGTGGGCCGGTCCTAATAGAGCAGCTTCACCAAGTCTTTACAAACATATGGGTGAACGAGACCATGCCACAAGATTTCAAGGACGCGTCAATAGTCCACATTTACAAACGTAAAGGAAACCGCCAATTCTGTGACAACCACCGAGGCATCTCCTTGCTCTCAATCGCAGGGAAGATACTCGCTAGAATTCTTCTCAATCGCCTCACGGCCCATCTCGATCAAGGTCTTCTTCCTGAGAGTCAATGTGGCTTCAGAAAAGAACGAGGAACTGTTGACATGATTTTCGCTGCAAGGCAGCTGCAAGAGAAATGTCAGGAATAAAACTCTGAAAAGTTCTCCTCTTACCAAGGCTTTTGATACAGTCGGCAGAGAAGAACTGTGAAGATTATGGCGAAATATGGCTGCCCACAAAAGTTTGTCCAAATAGTGCGGCTATTTCATGATGGCATGCAGACAATAGTACAGGAAAATGGTGAACTGTCTGAGCCCTTTCCTGTCACCAATGGAATGAAGCAAGGATGTGTCCTGGCACCAACACTGTTCAGCCTCATGTTTTCAGTGATGTTGACGAATGCCTTCGAGAACAATGACGTTGGAATAGACATCAACTACCGCATGGATGGAAAGTTGTACAATCTCAGAATGTTGAAAGCCAAAACCAAAATTAACAGCAACACCGTCAGAGAACTGCTGATTGCTGATGATTGCGCTCTATATGCCAACTCAGAGGCAGACATGCAACACAATGTTTCAGCTTTCTCATATGCCTGTGCCAACGTTGGGCTCAATATCAACTTGGAGATGACTGTAGTTATGTATCAGCCAGCTCCAGGGAATAATCACACCGTGCCGAATATCAAGGTGAACAGTCATAGACTAAGTGTTGTGGACAAATTCACCTATCTTGGCAGCACCGTGTCACAAACTGCCACGATTGATGACGAAGTGAATGCAAGAATCTCCAAGGCCAGCGCGGCCTTTGGCAGACCGTACAAGAATGTATGGGACAGAAATGGAATAAGCCTGCAAACAAAGCTGAATGTCTACAAAGCAGTTGCATTATCCACACTGCTATATGCTTGTGAAACATTGACTGTTTATCAGCGACATGCTAGGAAATTAAACCACTTCTACACAGTCTGCCTTAGGAAGCTATTGAAGATTAAATGGCAAGACAAGATCCCAGACACTGAAGTTCTAGAAAGAGCGTACATGCCCAGTGCCCACACTCTACTAATGAAGAATCAGATTCACTGGATGATCACTTAACTCGTATGCCAGATCACAGGCTCCCTAAACAATTTTTGTTTTTTTACGGCGAGCTGCGTTGTGGTAAACGCTCCCAAGGCGGCCAGAGGAAACGCTTTAAAGACACTGAAAATCTCACTGAAAGATTTTGGCACATCTTGACACCTGGGAGACTGCTGCCGAAGACCGTAATTCGTGACATACATCATTACATAAGGGTGCAGTCACTTGTGAAGCAACCAAGACTGCAAGAGCTGTGAAGAAAAGGCTGGACAGAAAAACCACTGCAGGAAAATCTCCTCCTGGAACGTCAAGCATTCTTTGCTCACATTGTTAAAGAACATTTCGAGCCAAAATAGGCCTTATCAGCCATCTTAGAACTCACGGCTCCATACTTTCAATCCCACTGGATGAAATGAATGGTCATCATCATTCTTGATGGACAAACAACACCTTGCACGATCTAAGCGTTCCAACCCAGACAGGTCATTGTCTGAGTCTGTGAGGACCTTGGCCACATAAAAGGAAATTGAGACAGGCGAGGTCACATGATCTCCACATACCATGGATATCCGGTCCAGTAACCGACAAGGTCTCCCAAGAAAGCTCAAAACTCACAATCTTACATTGTTAGTCTATAAATCAGCATATATACGTTATGTCAGGCCGACTTGGTACATTTTATTATACAAATGAATAAAATTAAGTTTTACTTGTACACCATTTTTCAAATGTCCAAGAAATGTACAGTAGTATTCATTCATTCAGTAGCATATCCTTTGCAGAACTTCGCGCCCATAACAACCTTCCGGAAAACTTATGATCATCTCATAAGCAAGATGACCCGCGTCCGATACACCCATCTGGAGATCATCCGCCACATCTTCACCCATCTTCTCTTTGGCTTCCTCTTCCTCTCTTCCCAGGCATATACCCCTCCATTATAGTTATCTCCAAACTTTCATGACGTTTCAAGTTACCAAAATATTTCAGTGTTATTTGTTTTATCGTCTTTAGTAGCCAATCTTCTTCATCTTGTGGTATGGGTGCATTTGTTCTTTTCTATATCCAAGATATTATTCGAACCCGTCTTTAACATTTATATTCAAAGGCATTTATGCTCTGCTCAGCTTGTTTAGTAAGTGTCCAAATCTCACAGGCCTATGTTGCAATGGGAAAGATAGTTAGTTAGTTAGTTAGTTAGTTAGTTAGTTAGTCACGGTTCCAACTTCACAGCAACGGGTCGTCCCAATTATGCTCAGTTCCTGTGCCAGTGAATATCACATAAAACGCTCCCCACTGCCCAATGTGAAAAGTGGAAAAGACAGGAGTCTCGACAAACAACAGCCCGCACAGATACACTGTGCATAATGCCGCCGCCAGAATGTCAACACAATAGTCCCCCACGAAACATCCAGTTTATCTCTGATGGAATCGGCAGTCATTTTCCCATCTGGATGTTTCCTAGATGTTCACCCACACAGTCCACGAAAATACAGTTCATCGTCGATGGCAGTGGCAGTCAACCAGAAGCCCAGCAGCCACGCATTTCTGCATGGGAAAGATGCATGCTCTTAATAATCTAATTTTTGTAGGTCTATCTGTCTGACGCAACAATTTATTCAGAAATTCGTCTTTTAAGTTCTTTCATCATGTCAACATTGTTGGTAATCAATGACCTAAAATATTCACAATTTTCTACCACCTTCAATTTTTCCTCATTAACATATATTTCTTTCTCCATATTAGTTTTATCTGTACGCATTATCTTTGTTTTTTGTATCTTAAGATACAAGTTGTGATTTTCACTATTCTTTTGGGTTGAGTTTATTAGTTTTTCGATACCATTCTGTGATGTTGGTGGTAATACTGTATCATCAGCATATTAAATCTCGGTACTTTTCTGTTAATTCACCACCAAACAAACGGAATCCCAGTGTATGACGTCACATCCAGGGTTTCCTGTGTTGCGCCGTAGCTCGGTGCGCAATTCTATCGGTGTGCAATGTTATATGCGGCGGTAGTACCAGGGCATTTAGTTTGTCGACGCCACACGAAAGACTCTAGTTCAGTGTTTCTCAACCGGTGGGGAATTCTCTCCACCCCCCCCCCCCCCAGGGGAGGGGAGATTTTTTTTAACGGGGTGGGGGATTAAGATTATTTTAAGATCGCATTAATACAAGAACCGATTACTTGATATTGTTTTTCCCTTCATACTGTACGGTTCTGTACGTCTCACCCTTCTAAAATTCAATTTATAAAGTAAGTATACCCACAAATCATGTTTTATGTGGACGTCTAGACTTGTTTTAGTATGTGCCATTACATTTAGCTTTCATTATTACGTATACTGTGTAGGGGTGGGGGGGGGGGATTTTTAGGTAGGAAATATGAAAGGGGAGAATGACGTTCTTAAAATATGGTAAAGGAGGGCACGGGCCAAAAAGGATTGAGAACCACTGCTCTAGTAGATGCCTGTGTGTGTGTGTTCCATTCTGCCTCTTGTTTCTCTCCTTGGCCGTTCTCCACATGCGCTCGATGCAATGAGTATGTGCACCGGTGGTAGGGTCCCCACAAAGTTGTGGTGTGTGTGGTTGACTGTGAGATGCGTCAATTCGGGAATACTTCCAATTCCGTCGTACGCACGCCCCGAGGTCGAAGACTACAGTTGTGCCAGGCCGAATGTGTGTCGTGATCAGCGACAGGAGAAGCGTTGCTGCTGTTCTGTCTGGAACACAGAACATGAAGCAGTCGGCTGGTTTCACGACAGATGCCACCAACTACCCACTGTTGTGGCAACACTCGTCCCACATGATGTTTGCGCCTTGTAAATAGGCTCTCATCTATCTTGACAATGGGTATTTGGTCCTCCGATTACTAACAGGGATTGACTAACAGGTTTGTTGGCACAAACCTCTAGTAGGTAATATTACTCCAGTCACACACAGAAACGGTTGCCAAAGCCACAGAAACACTGTGGGGCAATTGAAACGCACTGACACGCACTGTACCCGAACACAGAGGAGATCACCGTCAGTGCTAAATATAGCTGGTGACCCTAAATATAGCTGGTGACGTTTAGTTAGTTAGTCGCAGTTCCAACTTCACAGCAACGGGTCGTCCCCATTATGCTCCGTTCCTGTGCCAGTGAATATCACACAAAATGCTCCCCACTGCCCAATGTGAAAAGTGGAGAAGACAGGAGTCTCGACAAACACAGCCCGCACAGATACACTGTGCACAATGCCGCCGCCAGAATGTCAACACAATAGTCCCCCACGAAACACCCAATTCATCTCTGATGGAATCGGCAGTCATTTTCCCATCTGGATGTTTCCTAGATGTTCACCCATGGTGACGTTTATTTGGGGTGAATTAACAGAAAAGTACCCAAATCTCTGGTATTTCATGACTACCGATATTTAGGGCATCATATTGCTCACTGGTTATATCATCTCTGACATTTCTCATTATATTTTCGGCGTACAGGTTAAACAAATAGGAGGACAGCATACAGCCCTGACAGTAGTCACTAGTCACTAGTAGACATATTAGTTTTCACTCAGCATACTTGTCCGTCTTCCAGCAGTGCATAGAGCAGTACACATATCAGTATTTCTGAAGTGTACAAAGCACTTTATGCCTCGCCATCATAAACGTGTACGAAACACTGTATGTAATGGCATGTAAGAAATGCAGAGAGCAGTATACCCATCAGTCTAAAATACACAGAGCAATATACCTATCAGTCTAAAACAGCGTTTCCCAACCTTTTTTGTACCATGCCCCACTTAAGCCTTTCTAAAATTCATATTGCCCCCCTCCCCCGCCCTATGCCCCCCCTCAACATATACATTATTTTTAATATTCAAAAATTGAAATGTTCACTAAAGAAACTTGAATGATAGGTTTTAGGAAGAAATCACTAGGTAATTATTGAGCAAACACAGTAAGTAAATTTTCAAAACATATAATGGAGAACTGAAATTCAAGTACAAAATAATTTTAATGAAAGATTTTTCTATATTATTTTAATTATTAGTAATTATTTATTATTTAAATTTAGTGAGATCCTTGCGCTTGATACTTGCTGCAAAGAGATCTTATGTCAGGTTCCAATTTAGTTAACTTCAGTCTCAAGTCTCCCCGTTTTGTTATATTCAGCCGATTTCTTCCATTTTCGAACTGCCCCCCTTAACAGTCAAATTACCCCCCTGTGGGGCGTGGGCCCCACGTTGGGAAACACTGGTCTAAAAGAAGCGTACAGAGATGTATACCCTTCACTTTTAATTGAGCGTATAATACAGTGTACGTTTCAAGAAGTGTCTTTCGTGCCGTGTGGCGTTGGTGATCATGTTTCCCCAGAGCCTACTGCTGTGAATCATTTCTGATACCTACGTTCCTCCATGCTATGATGTCAAAACTGTCCAGCATCTTTTAATCTCCTCCTGCCTCTCTTCCTCCCGTGACAACATACTCCAGCTTTCCTCTGCTCACGACACGAACAGAGAAAGTAGAATGTCTGCTTCTGATGAAGTAACCAGTTCTCTGTGAGTTAAGTTCTTACAAGATGTATTCATTGGTCTTTCTATCCATCCACAATGTTTTCATTCTCTTATCTGCTAATTGTCAATGATCTGCTTCCGTACATTGGAACTGGCTCATAAGAACTCTTTTCCACACTTTGATTGACAAAGTTAAATTTCAGAGAATATTCTTCATCTTGTGAAAAGCTGCTTTCGCCAGGGCTATTCTACTCTTAACCTGGTGATATGACTTTGAGCCTGTCTGCAACTGATGGTAAATCTAGAATATATCTTATGTACACCACCGGCGTGTTCGAATACTCCAGGACCACCCAAATAGCTTCGTTCTGTTGTCTGCATCACCATTTGACCCTTTGAAAGAGCAGTTCAAATCCATTCTCAATTGCTGAGACAATAGATGAATGCAGTCTTGACTGTTTGTGTCAGTGAAAGAGATGAATGCAGTCTTGACTGTGTCAGTGAAAGAGAGATGGTTAAGATCCTACTTTCAAATATCAGACATGAATAAAAAGGCAGCATCACTGCAGTCAAGAGTAGTAGGCACTGCAGTTTGAGAGTAAACCACTGCAGTCAGAATAGACACTGCAGTCAGAGTAGACACTGCAGCCAGAGTAGACACTGCAGTCAGAGTAGACACTGCAGTCAGAGTAGACACTGCAGCCAGAGTAGGAATTAAAGTATGAAAGTAGGCACTGTAAAACAGAGTAAACATTGCTGTCTGAAAGTAGGCACGTCTAAAAGAAGGCACTGAAATCTCAGCGTAGAGACATTGCCAGTGAGTAGGCAATGAAGTCAAGAGTAGGCACTGCAGTTTGTGACTTGACTATATCAGGGAAAGGTTCTACTCTACTTCCAAATAGCAGACATGACAAACAGGCAGCATCACTGCAATACGAGACTCAGCACCGAATTAGACACCACAGTCTGACAGCAGACACCAAAGAAGAGTTGCAGAAACCAGAAAGCAACAGGATCCCGAGGCATTCTGAAATTGAAAGTGTTGGTTGACTAGGAAAGCTCAAGGTCACAAGCAGGGCCAGGATGCGTTAACAGCTGCAGGAGATGGGGTTAGAGAACGAATGCAGGGTCTACAGAAAGTGCAGTATGCAAATGAGTAGTGTTTCTATATGATAATTTACCATCAGGTTCGCTCTGAATGGATACAACACAACCTTCCTGCAAGCATAAACAATAACAACGACCCAGTAATAACACAACACAATCAATTACATCAAATATGTAACTTTTCCATAAAGCCATTTATTCTGTACATAAATTCATAAATCTTGAAACTGAAAACCATTTTTTATAATAGTATTTAGCGGTAACTATTCATTCCTATTCTTATCATATGTCAGCTCTTGCCACCTTTTCAAGTTCAATTCATGTACGCAACAAGTAAAATATTAACACTTTTCAATCTGCACATTCTAGCTTCTGGCACAACTTGAGCATGACTGCACATACACCCCCGCCCGCCTGCAAAGTAAATGATCAGGTTTCCAAGCCATTATGGCCCCTATTTGTTGGATCAAATGGTTGGTGCAGTCAGTATCACGAATGCTGTACCTCAAGCTGGGATGACTTTGTGGCCATAAAAAAAAAAAAATAAAAACCCACGGAATTTAATTTTACTGTTACCATGACTGTATTCTCATTCTTTCAATATCAGCGAGCATTTATATTTCCAGTTGTTTGCTGGAAGTACAGTATATTTGCTTGCTAACACTAACACGGAACATGAAACCACCGCCTGAACAGGCAAAACAGATCTCAATGGCATAACTTGAACATGATGAAGAAACACACGAAGGAGCAGACAGAACAAGATGCAAACTCAGCAACCATAATTCCTCAAACATGAAAGTACCATAGTCAATCACCACACACACGCAGTTCTCAATACGGGGCAGCCACAATAGCACTACACTACAGAACTCATGCTCGCTTGGATTCATGCACCTAACACGAGTCAGGGTTCAGCATATTTACAATACTTGACATTAATTGCTTCTGTCCTACTCAGTCCTTATATTAACTCAATCTATCCTGACTATGGTTGTAACTTCCGGTGCTCCAGACTTGTAGAACCAACACTAGCCTGATGGTCTGGTGGTATAAGTTTGAATCTGTTGACATCCGGTTCGACCCAGCCTAAAATGAGTACAAGGACATGTTTTAGGAAGCACACATGGCCAGTGTAATGATGACAACAACACCCGTCAAGTGACGATTGGTCTACATAATTATGGAGACAGCACTATATACCTGGCACTCATTGCCAAGTAGCAGTGCAGATGATATGATGAAAAATAAACCTAGTGAAGACATCGCGAACCAAATAGTGGTAGAAACTAGGAAGCTGATGTAAAAAACAGAATACGTCAGAAACATTGTCAACAACAACAAACAGTCAGATCTTGGAGCTTGTACGACGAGGCAGCTCGATTCGATTCTCAGCCAGGAGAGAACTTATATACTGGCTGGACACTTACTCCGATGGCCAATAGATATTAGAAAGAAGAATGAGGCTATTAATGCAAGATGTATATCGACCAGAAAGCCACAAATGCGACAATATTGGAACGGGACTCAGCAAGTTGAAATGGGCTGACACATAGATAGGATAGCCAAGGACAGAAGCACCGGGACAAGATGATTATAGATATTTAATATCTTCGATCGTTTACGATTCAATTTAATAATGTTTCTTTACCGTCCCGCCTGGCCATAACAGGCACGGTAATTATAAATCGGAACTGATGTATTGAATTGTGAATCTGTAACCTGTTTGACTCCGGCAAATAAATATTGCCTCTTTTATTGCATCGACCGGCTTCGAGTACTTGATTGCTACATTGAATCATGTTTCTGGACTCTTGTACTGCAGAATTCCCTGGACCGTTGCACGTTTGATCAAGTTCATGTTGTTTATTGAAAGTTACAGATGTTTGCGTTCATTGTTCTTAATCACAGTATAGCAAGAGATGGGGGGCTCGTCCGGGGTTTAAAAACATTGGGACAAGTTATAACCGTATTATTTCAGAATGGTGATCGACAATGAACAGGTGAAGTATTAATCCTATATTTGACAAATTAAGAATGTGACTCAGTGCAAAGTTGTAATGTATCGATTATTTACTTACAAACTGTGGTGTAGAGAACATGGACTTTGGTTGGTTAGTGCGATATATCACAACAATATTGACTTTTTGTGTTAGAGAAAAGGACATTTTACATTTATACGTGATTTATGATCCGTGTGAATAATTGAATAGTTAAATTTTATATATTGCAGAATTGTGTATTTATCGATTGAGGTTATAAAAGAACTGAGTATTCGGAGTGAACATTCGAAATGATTTAAGAATACAAATATATTATATTATTGGGTTGTGAACAGCTTAGAATTGAAGGATATGACAAACAGTTGAAATAAACAAATTGTGCTACAAATACATGAACATTTAATTAGAAGAACGTTGTTAGTTGCGATGGTATACCTATGTAGTTAAAATTCGTTTAGAAGTATGTAATTTTTGTTGTTGTTGTTTACAGTTGCAGTGCCAAAGGGGAAACAAATTTGGTCATTACATCAATTTTATATAGAGAAGGATTACTGATTAATTATAAAGAACATTTAATTTATTTATAAAATAAACTTAGAATTATAAGTGATACTCATTATTCCTATCTAAACAGTAGTATTATTATTATCATTGTATATTTATTATTGATATCTAATGATTACTGTGAATTAGATAGTGAGAAAAACACATTTTGATAGATATTAGAATATAACTTAGGAATATTTTAGAAATATTGATTATTATCATTTTATATTGGTCGATTATATTTATCGATAAACATTTTGAGTGTTAAAATGAAATATTTTTTTTATTGTCATTTATTATTTCAGGAATTAATTAGATATTATTGAGTGATTGTTTTATGTCATTATATAGAAATTAGATACAGGTGGAAAAGAAAAGACAGTGAATATTTCCACATATTCCAACAGCATTGATCAACTCAAGTGGCAACAGCAGTCAGTGAGACAAGTACCTCAAACTATACCACAACAACCATATAAAGAATAACTCAAGTCCATACCACCAGCGGTCAATGAAAATAATGGTCAACAAGAATCAAACTGGTTATGACAGACATGTTACCCGACGTCATCGATATGTTCCATCTTGTTAAATGATAAATAAATAGTACAGTGTGGCAATCAGTTGTAAACTTTGTAGTGCCACCCATGGCTGCCAACAATGCCGCAGAAATCGATTTGATTGTACAGGGGTCACGCAAACAAAAACTGCGTCGTTCACAGAGGCTGAAGGATAAAGATCTAACTGCCTAGTGATGTTTTTGTTCTCATGCAAAACCTCTGGCCTGCCTATCACATGTTTGTAAATAGTCTCGTGATAGGTCACGTTGCACGGTCTCCCTTCTGTCGACCGTGCTTAATATAACTCGTGCCATGTCCTCAACTTATATCAATAGGATCTTGGCACTTCTCTAGTGTGGTAAAGGCCCTTTACTTTTCCCTTACAAAATATGTTGCATCTGTGAAAGTAACACACCCACGCTATATTCATAATGCTGGCTATCCTGTGGTTATGTGCTACAAAATATATTGCATCTGTGAAAGTAATATACCCACACTATATTCATTAAAAACGTTGGACGTAGAACAAAGAAAGTCGTCCATGATACACGAGAGTTGAACGCTTGCACTGGCCATTCACTATGTGAGGGAAAGGTTGACCACCTTTTCCTCTGTGCGCTCCGGCCTACAAAACGTGATGTTCCAAGCACTTGACTTACCCATAGCAGTTTCTTGTTATGGGACTTGTTACGGAACTTTTTCCCCCCTGGGAGTCGTATAGTTTAAAATGTTGAACCCACCACTGACATATAGAACAAAGAAGTGTCCTTGTTTCTGGCAGCGAAGGGGTTAAAAATGTTGGACCCTACAATAAACATGTAAAACTATGACAGCTGTCAAGGCATACTATGAATCTAGACCACTTCATTGTCAGTTTAAAATGCCAAACATATACAAGAAATTTAACTCGTATAAAGGCAGCACAAGCATACACTGAACCTACATTGAGTAAAGCCCAAATCAAACATTTAACCATAAACAGATTTGAACAATACCAATAATTAATTTAAAGTGAAACAATGTCTGCAATAGAAACACAATCTTAATTTAATCCTTGCTGCCACTTCTTGATCTGCGGTCATCATCACCATCGGCCGCATCGCCATCAGCCTCATGGGCGCCGTCATCCTTGTTGTCTTTGAAGCCAACATCCTCCTGTTGTGTGTGGTTGTCAGGGGGCTGTCTGGGACTCTTGGAATGACTCTTGGACTTAGAGTTCTGAGGTGACTTGGAGCGAGACCTGAAAGAGGAACATTCTGTATCAGACAAAGTAAAAGGGTCCAAGTGAAGTTAACAATTATATCAATGTTATGTAGGATGTGGTGTTTGACAATCAAGAATGATGATGATAATTCATTTAATCCAATAGGGTTGAATGTTTGGAGCCACAAGTTCTAAGAAGGCTGATCAGGCCTATTTTGACTTAAAATATTTTTTGACAATGTGGGCAAAGAATGCTTATGTTCCAGGAGTGGGATATTCTACGGTGGTTTATTTTTGTCCAGCCATTTTTTCACAGCTCTTGCTTTCCTGTTTGCTTCACAAACAACTACACCCTTATGTAATGATGTACGCCACAAATTTCGGTCTTTGGCAACAGTCTCCTAAGTGTCGTGCATAATTAAAACAGCTTTTAGTGAGATGTAGGATGCACTTTGTAAAAGGCTGCTTTCATTATGGTCCACTAAGCAGATTCTAGATCCACTGCTATATTTCCTGCCTCGAGCAATTTCATGGACAATCTGTCTGCAATGTTCTGTGTCCATCTTTGTACTGGTCAACACCTGCAGTATCATACTGGAACCATTTCTTTAGTCACTGTTAATTTCCTAGCCCTGTAACATTTCATGTGGCTAAAGTATTTCATCACTGGAGCTATGAGTTTGTGCTGTGTGCAGTGTACTGGGCAGGTGGCTTGCCATTCTTTGGCGAAAGACCAAACCAGATTGGGTAAAACCTAATGCAACAGGTTGATCCTCTCCCCTTTAATCTCTGAACGCTCAGATACACCATACGCCCAAGATAGTGATGATGATGACAAACTATACCAAGTGATTAACCAGAACACTAGGTAATGTACGACTGCACTGTCATGCTATTTCACACACGAAAGCAATTAGGAATGCATCGCTAGAGTTGGTATAGCTAGTTTCTGCTAGGAGCATGCAAGAGGGTGGATCCACAAGCCGTGAACACGAAGAAGGCAACACAGCAGCAATGACGTCTAGTGACAGGTCATAGCTAGCCACCAAGGCAGAGGTGAAGAATGCAGCCACATGCTGGAGGGGGGGGGGGGGGGGCACTGGCTTTAACAGTCAGACTTGCAGTGTCAATGCTGGTAAATGCACCGGGTGTTCTATGTGCAGCCCTCAAAAACTGATTCACAGCCCTCAAATATTGATTCGTAACCCTCAAATATTGATGTGCAACCCTCAAATACCGATGACAAACCCTCATATACCGATAACCAACACTAAAATGCCGTTGCGCAACCCTCAAATACTAACATCCTACACACTCAAATACTGATATGCAACCCTCAAATGCTGATGTGCAACCCTCAAATACTGATGTGCAACCCTCAAATACTGACGTGGAACCCTCAAATGCTGACGTGCAACATTCAAATGCTGATGTGAATGAGTTTATGATCTGACATTCAAACTATACCTGGACGAGCTTGTTGCTTTCTTCTTCTCCCTGGATCCACTCTTTGAGCGGCTGTCTTTTTTCCGGTCATCTGAGACACTTCTTGATTTGCGGGACCCACTTCTGGACCGGTTTCTCTTTCTGTCTCCAGACCGACTGCTGCTTCTCTTTCTGTCGGTAGAGCGGCTGCGTCTACGGCGATCACGAGACCGGCTGCGACTTCTCCTCTTTCTGTCACGAGATCGTGACCTAGTAAAATACATATTCTATGTTACATTTTCAAGTCTAGGTTCTAGGCAGTTTACTTTAATAAAGTAACAGAAGGAGTTAAAGTAACTGGAATATATTAGGTTAAAATGTCTTGGTTAAAAGAACATTGGGAGAGTCTGGGTTAAAAGAACATCTGTCTGGTGCAGGAATTATTGTTGGCGAGTTTTCACTTGACAGCCCAATGCCATTCTTATGAATGGTACAAGTTCTGAAAAACTATACAGTGAGTTTTTGTCCAGAACAGGAAACTGGAATTATAAATCCTGAGCTGGTATATATTATTGTCATATTACAGAAAGAGTTAACCATTGTCAGTGCGGCTAAAATGCCATTGCACAGAAACAATTAACTGTCGTTAGTGAGCTCGGCGTTTCATGAGGAACGCAGAGGTCAAAAGTGACTACTTGAAGGGGAATGAGTTGGACACATTTATTGGGGCATGAGACAGCTTTGCGACAACACATAAGGTTTTGTTCAAATGGCAAGTTAGACAACGTAAGTTTTTGTTTTCAGTAAAGCATTCTACACAATACAGTTTTCCAGCGACAAGTATTAGGCAGTAGAGGAATTATGCCAGCTAGTTAGATTACATAATATCGTTCAAGTACTTTATACTGATTGTCAGCAGCAGGAATCTAAGAATGAGTTGTTTAAATATATCAAGAATGAGTTATGAACTAATGTTTGGGATCGCACTGGGCTGCGACAGATACAGATTGATACCGCAGTGTCGAAGGCATATCACGTGTTACGCTGACTATACAGAAGTGGGATGGCCAGCAGGCGACAGTGAATGAGCACCCCGAAGTGAGTGAGAGTGAGTGACGCAGCTAGCTGTGGAGGTTGCTTTGGTTGTATATCATTGATGAATAAATGGTGTCCAGCTGCTGTTGCCATGGCTTCGAGTACATTGTGAGCATCTCCCAGAGGGCTGTGTGAGTGAGCCAACAGCAGTGGCAGATCATCAGCTGTTACACTTGCTACTTATTTCATATCACTCCAGTATAACGGTTCATGGCAGTTATGTTATTAGGATACGTTGTTAGTTGCGTATCCTTTACAGGATGTCGCAGTCAACCCCTGCATTTGTTGACTGATTTCTTGGCAAGTTTACGTTCAGTAGTTTGCTTTCTGAACAACCGGCACTCATACCATTTTATAAAAACCAAAGCAAGGCAGGTCTGTTGCAAATCACCTGCAGAAGTGTTTCGAACACGGTATGCGGGAATACAAATTGTGTCTGTAGCCCTTTCGCCACATAACCGACGTTATTAGGATATCATAGATAAAACAAAATCAGAACGGACAAGCTCTTCTTATTACAATTGCTTTCGGTTTCTAATTCTCAATGAAAATGTTTTCTCAAAATGCACTTGGAATTTCTATTCCAAATTTCATTCAAATTTTCTGGTAATTCAATTCCTATTCCATTTTTCATTCAAAGTGTTTAGCAACTCATTTTAAAAATTTTATTATGATTTCTTAGCAATTCCCAAATTTCACCTAAACCTGACCACACAGCAACTTTCCTTTCAAAAATAATTCACTCAGACACCTTGACAATATCTATCTAATAAGACACCAAAAAGCAGAAGCCATGAAACAATACTTAAAATATAGCAAAACATAACAATAAATATACCTTCGTCTGGGTGAAGGTGATCTCCAGCGTCGACCACCACCCCCGCCGCCGCCACCACCACCTCCTGCTCCTCCTCTTGGCCTCCCCCATCTCAAATCCGGGCAGTCGCGAGCCCAATGGCCTGTACGGCGACAGCGGAAACACTCATCGTAGCTCTGGGAAGAGGAATCAGACCTCCGCGACTGAGAAGTAGTCAAGCAAAGGAAAATCAATTAAAAGATTTGTACAATCATGATACATCATTACAGGACTGACTTACATGACTTCACACATACACAGACTCATTCAGTCCAATATGGCAGTTAGGCTGTTCGAGCTGTTAAGGCTTCTGGCTACGTTTTCTTACACATTATCCTCATGTAGACTAGTACTGACAAGACCCAGCTGCTGAAATAAGTGTGTGGAGCAGCAGATTTCATGTGGAATACTTTTACATATGTCTGCGGTTATTTATATTGTGAACAGCATGTTCAGAAAAATGGTGGATGGCCAGTTGCTGAACTAGCTAGCTGATTTTACTTTATGCAGTAATGTGTGTGCAACTGCTGGTTTTCTAGTGACTGCCGCTTCCAACGATGACGAACTGTAATTTTAGTAGCAGACAGTTGTGTTGGCATAGCAGCGGCCGTATGCATGCATGCCTGTGAATGCTGTTGATTTGTTGGGACTACTACCTGTTCCACTTTTCACATGGGCAGTCAGGAGCACTTTGTGTGACATTCACTGGCACAGGAACGCAGCATTATGGGGTGACCCATTGCCATGAAGTTGGAACTATGACTATAGCAAGAAGGTAAAGGTAGTAACTAGGGTTAGAAATGAATTTCAAGAAGACACAGATTATGGTCGTCACTAGGAAGGAAGAAATACCACAATGAAAAATACAAGTAAATGGGCATATTCTTAAACGAATGAATCGGTACAACTATCTCGGAACAGCCATAACATCTGATGGTAGACGTCTGGTAGAGATTAGAACAAGAATCGCCATGGCGAAGATTGCCTTTTGCAAGATGAAAAACATACTGACAAATAAAAAGATATCAATTGAAATGAGAAAAAAGAGTGTTGAAGAGCAACATAGAACCTGTACTTTTATATGGATGTGAGGCGTGGACAATGAGCAGACAAGCTGAAAAACATCTGATGGCTGTGGAAATGTGGTTTCTGAGGAAAATGCAAAGAATACCATGGACAGATAGAAAAACCAATGAACACGTCCTTCAAGAAACAAATGAAGATCGTAAACTGATCAGAGACATTAGACGTAGACAGTCACAATTGTCTGGGCATGGTATGAGAAGAAATGAATTGGAGAACTTGGTGACAACTGGCAAGATCGAAGGGAACAGACCAAGAGGAAGACCAAGAATTAAATACCTGGATGGCTTGGCCACATGGCATGGTCGAGACAGAAACACGGAGCTGATCCATGACTCTGGTGATCGAATGAGATGGCAAACATGACCGCCCATGCTTATCAGCATGGTACATAATGGATGGAACGAACAAACTATTTTAAAAGGGTAACAAACTGGGCACGCAGGCCCGTCTTACATTCGGCCCTTTCAAATCACACATCTTTCATTCATCAAATGTGCATGTTACATTTACATAGTGAAAAAAAAAAAAAACACATTGTCAAATAGATTTTGTAAGCACAAGCAATGCATATTACGTATGATGCATTCACATGGGAAAAAAAATCATTGTCAATATGAAAGTTGTAAACATAAACAGTGCATATTGCAATGTTGTGAGACACATCCCCCATCCACCCACACATCCCGCAGCCACCCACACATCCCGCAGACACCCATACATACCTCCACGCACTCACAGACCCAGGCAAACATATATGCCGCCACCCACCCACTGATCCCCCACCCACAAACATTTCTCCACCCACACACACATCCCCCACCCATCCCATAACTGACACACACACACCCGCAACCACCCAGCAAAACACACATCACAAAACTACACACACATACCCCCACCAAACCACACCTATCCACACACACATCCCGCACCCTCACAATTAGTTAGTTAGTTAGTCGTGGTTCCAACTTCACAGCAACGGGTCGTCTCCATTATGCTCCGTTCCTGTGACAGTGAATATCACATAAAATGCTCCCCACTGCCCAATGTGAAAAGTGGAAAAGACAGGAGTCTCGACAAACAACAGCCCACACAGATACACTGTGCATAATGATGCCACCAGAATGTCAACACAATAGTCCCCCACGAAACATCCAGTTTATTTCTGATGGAATCGGCAGTCATTTTCCAATCTGGATGTTTCCTAGATGTTCACCCACACAGTCCACGAAAATACAGTTCATCATCGATGTCAGTGGCAGTCAACCAGAAGCCCAGCAGCCACGCATTTCTGCATAAGGCAAAAACCGGTCAACTCTGGGACATAGCCAGCCGCCATCGCTCCGAACATGCAGTCACGTTCCAAAAAACCTCGGGCAGATTCAAAAGCATTTCACACGAAACTCACAGCTCACAGTGTAGCGCCACACACTCACTCAGTAGCAGGGCGATGGAACCATAGCCTCCTTAGTCGCCTCTTACGACATGCATGGTAGGCTACAGTGTTGCTATTCTTTGCTTCCATTATGGACCCGGCAACACACGGGAGATTTTTCCCTCACAATTTTCCCAACCCACCCACCACACACATCAGCCAACCTACACTCACTCAATATCTGCCACCTCTCAACTACACATCCCCGACCTATACACACATCCCCGCCCACAAACACATCTCCCCACCTGCCCACACATATCCCCCATCCATAAACACCCAAAAACACACATCTCCCACCCACACACACCCCACCATCCACATATACCCCACCACACACATCTGCCGCACACACACATCTTCCCACAAACACACACATCCCCCACCCATACACTCATCTCTCACACACATCCACCCACTCAGTACTCATCCATCAACCACTCACACCCACCTGCCCATCAACACATGCATCTCTCATCTACCCTCCCACTCACACACACCCCAACCACCCAGCCAAACACACATCCCCCATCCTCGCATACATCCTTCAATCACCCACAACACTAAACCCATGAACATCCCCCCACACATACACACAATCCCCCACATGCATTCCCCATACACATCCCCGCCCACACATCTCTCACCCACACACACATCTTTCCACCCATCCACACATCCCCCACCTACAAACATCCTCACCACCCACACATACATCCTCCACCCACTCACATTTACCCCATTCATAGCAGATATTGTAATTGGGGTGTGAAGTGTTAGGCCTGTGCCTATTCATACAAGGTAATGTGACCAGTTCCCGTACTAATCACCTTACTGACCTAGACAATTCCCAGAAATGTCTGACAACTGCCTGATACCAACTGTTATTAAGCTGGGCCGGCCCAAGAGCCTTACTGATTGGAAATAATAATCCTGAAGTTGCTGGGGATTGATCACAGACCGCTGTCCTAGAAGGCATGCATATTCTGTAGCAAGCAAACTCATCACCATCGTAATCCTGTTGATGGTGGAGAGCTCTGTATCTAGGCTGATGACTAATCAGCTTGCGGCCCCTGAAGGATGGATTGGCTGTGAAGATGTTTAACACTTTGCTGACCAACTTTGACGATCGACAAATTTCCGGCTATATGGCTTGGTGACCAACTTCACAGATTTTAAACAGACGGCCTTACCGATAGCCACCGAAGCAGGCTTTATCCAGTTGTTTCCCTTATTTAAAAATGGCTGTGCCATGCGTGATATCGATTTGAGTGAGTTTCAGTGAGTTTTTTTGGTGAAATTTTGTTAATTTCTGTCAGAATTGAAACTCCAGCATTTTCATCATGTTTGATGATGAAGACCAGGCTCGAAATATAGAGGATTATGACTCTGCCAGCGAATTTGGAGCTGAAAGTGATGATTCCTGGCTAAGCAGAGATGCTGAAGTGAATGACAGTATGACTGAAAGTAGCGACAACGATGTTGAAGTTGATGATGGAGGTGATGAAGGTACCTCTGAAGAAAGAAGTGGGCATGGCACAAGAGACCAGAACATTTCTACAGCTGAAAATTCTGTTTGGAAATGGAGAAAGGCTCTTCAAAACGAACTTATTGAGCTTGGCAATCTTCTTCCATACAAAGAACAACAGGGTGTCACGTCAGACAAACCTGGGTTTATGCCCATTGATTTTTTCCCCTGACACTGCCATAGATCTGATCGTGTGTGAAGTCAACATGTATGGTGAAAATCACCTCTCTCAGTACACAGGAAAGAGAGCTAACTTTATATCTACAGTTCACTCCAATGAAGTTAAGGACAAGACAGGAAAAGGGGAAGTCATGAGGGCAGAATAATAAACAAGCCTGTGCCTGCAGAAAAATACAACAAAAGTATGGGCGGTGTCGACCACTTCGGCCAACTGAGTGTAAGACCCACATAGATCCTATAAATGGTACCTGCCATTATATATATTTATTTTTAGTTGAAACTGCTCTGGTCATGGGCATGTAAGCTACAACACTGCCAACTCTACAAATAAGATCACTGCAAAGAAGTTTAGGCAGGATGTCAGTCTTGCTCTTATTGGACCTGCTGTTCTCGGCACAATGCAACACCTTCAAGACCACAAGTCACGACATCACGACTTACTGAGCGCCATTTTATTGAAAAATATGAAAAGCCAAGGTACAAACCAGACTGTAAAGTGTGTAAGGCTGCAGGTAAAAGAAGCCAGACTTGCATGTACTGCCCAGATGGCAATACACCTCTATGCCTGACACCATGTTTCAAGTTATACCACACGGTTGAGGATTATTAACGTTCCAGACAAAGACTCTTGCAGAGGTCTACAGCTACAACTTCAACCCCAGTTAATGAAGGAAGTAGCTCAGACTTCAACCAGAGGTAACACATTTTTCCCCCCACTTTATTCATTTTTTTTTTTGGGGGGGGGGGGTTACCTTTCAGTGTTAACATATTTGGCTAACCATTAAATTAGTGCTCATATTGAGTTTATTTTATTCATTCCCAATTATGTCCCTAACATTTTATAGTTTTTACATTAACACATTCACTAAAAAAATATGAAAACGATGATGGTTTTAAAACATCATCTAACTTTTCTATAAATAGCCAAACAAATTCAAGATGGCCACCATGATCATGTGACAAATTTGCATAAAACATATTTTTTCAAGTGTAACAACCATTCATAATGGTGTTTTGAAAATTTCAACACCATACGTTCGTTTATAAATTTTTAGTGAATTTAATTTAAAAACCAGTCATTTAAAAAAAAATCCTCACACATCATTGGTAATGGGAGACAATAATGCTCCGGATTGCTGGTCAGCAAAGTGTTAAGATAATGATGTTTGTAGCAATGGCTGCACTTTCTTCCAGAAACTATTTCCCTGTAGCATTCAACAGTCTATTAGTATTTTACTCATATCATGGACTAAGAAGAACAATACTGATATTCTACAAGATTTGAACATCAAAGAAAACTGGCTCATAAACTGTATGATAAGAAACTAACACCTCCATCTATCCATCCATCATGTGCCATGCCGATAAGCGTGGGCCGTTGTGTCTCGCCATCTCACTCAATCACCAGAGTCATGGATCAGCTGCATGTTTTTGTCTCGACCATGCCACGTGGCCAAGCCATCTAGGTATTTACTTCTTGGTCTTCCACGTGGTCTCTTCCCTTCGATCTTGCCAGTTGTCACCAAGTTCTCCAATTCATTTCTTTTCATAACATGCCCAAAAATTTTTGACTGTCTACATCTGTCTCTAATCAGTTTACGATCTTCATTTGTTTCTTGAAGGACTTGTTCATTGGTTTTTATGTCTGTCCATGGTATTCTTTGCATTTTCCTCAGAAACCACATTTCCACAGCCATCAGATGTTTTTTCAGCTTGTCTGCTCATTGTCCACTAACACCTCAGTCATATTAAATATCACAGTGGCTTTGACAGAACAGCGGAGGGCATGGTTCTTGAAATGGAGAGGGACACACAACATTGCAGACACCCTGGCCATGAGAGTGCATAAGACAGTGGAACTGGCCAGGGACTGACAGAGACACTGACATGCCATGATAACAACAAACAACCTGCAAAGGGCCTGCTACATGATATTGACTTCTTTAGAAACTGGGGCCAATTCTATCAAAGCCTACTGTGTGAACTAAGTGTATGCATTACTGTAAATCCTTTGTTGTCCTTTATTAATGTTGACAGGATCTTTGCTAGTAGAGTTTGTCTAAACATGCGTGTCCTTTACAAGGCAAAGGTCATCCCTTGGTAGATACTGCCACCGGGCTTTTGTATATTTTAAGCCACAGTCAACTCTGCGTCACACTGAAATGTCACTCCAATCAACTCTGCATCACACTGAAATGTCACTCCAGTCAACTCTGCATTACACTGAAGATGTCACTCCAGTCAACTCTGCATTACACTGAAGATACTGTCACTCCAGTCAACTTTGCATTACACTGAAGATGTCACTCCAATTAACTCAGCGTTAACACTGATGATGCCACTCTAGTCAACTGTGTCATATGGAAGGTGTCACTCCAGTCAACTCTGCATCACACTGAAGATATTGTCACCCCAGTCAACTCAGTGTCACACTGAAGACGCCACTCCAGTCAACTCAATGTCAAACTGAAGATGTTGTCACTCCAGTCAACTCAGTATCACACTGAAGGTGTTGTCACTCCAGTCAACTCTGCGTCACACTGAAGGTGTTGTCACTCCAGTCAACTCTGCGTCACAATGAAGGTTCTGCCACTCCAGTCAACACTGTGTCACCTAGCAGGCTGACATGTGAATCTCCTATGGCCATCTACTCCCCCCGGGCACCCAGGTCTACAAAATGTGATGATTCTAACATCTTATACCCACAGCTAGTTCTGATATGGGACTTCTTATATTAATGTTTGCCTTGGCTACAGGTTCCTATCCACTGCCTGGTATGGATACATCTGTGTTTATAGCTCCAGATGTAGTTACCAATATGTGTTTATTGTTCCTACAAGGTATGCTGGCACATTTAATTAATGGAAAGGTATCTGGACACAGAGACAGAGAGAGACAACTAGAGAAGACCCTTCACAGCCTTTCATTCTGATGTGGAAAAGTATCAGCAAACAGATACATTCTGTTGGAGATATGGAGAAGCAGGACTGCCCATGCAAAAAGGCAAGGCACTTCAGGGTGAGGTGGTGAACCTTCATATCTCATGTTCTAGCTGAACCCATGGAAACTGGTTTGTCATTCTACTTTCACTAGATGGCCTATATTTATTTGTGGTGCTGTTAGTGTATTATTCAAAATGAATAAAATAATTGTTATGAAAAAACCATCTTTATTCTATCTATAGTGCTAACAGATTTACCACAGGGCGTGTGGGATGGGTGTGTGAGTGTGTGTGTGTCACAGTGGTTACTGCTCTTGCATGCCAAGACAGCAGGCAGTATTGCATTTGCAAGTGTCAGGAAGATTATTGTCGTGCCAGTACAGCTATGGGCTGTGCCCAGTCTCATAAAATGGGTACCAATACTAAGACATGTCTGGGAAGTAAAAGCAGCAAATAATGAAACAGGTCACCCAATCTCATTATGCCACAGCTTTTAATATGCGAAGGCCTCACATTTCCCAACCCAACAACAGTTTCTTCAATGGAACTACCCGATCTACTAATTTAGTTTTAAAATAACTAATAAAAACCACGCTCACCATTCTCTTATCCTTTCCTCCTTTGGCCCATTCAACAATGATAGTCTGTCCATCGATCTCACGGCCATGTTCATATTTCACACAGTCCTAAAGGAGTCAATAAACAACAGTTCTGATTTTAGTATGAAGTAGATCTCTGTCTGTCAGTGATGCCACAAGGGCTACAGTTACAAGGTGCAGAGACATCAACAATTGTAAATAGATACAAATCACAAAACAATCCTTGTGTCAAAGTCATTTTTCAAACAATCTTTAACTGGCAGCAAGAAATGCAGCGTCTTCTCTTGGTGAATTTAAACACAGAATGTACAAATAGGGTGCACAATTTATTGCCTGGATATTTCGATGCATCTTGTCAGATGCATACTGCAAAGTGATATATCATATTAATTTATTCACCTCATATGGTATATACTGGCTCCATGGTCAAGGGATTACGGACGTAGCTCATAATCTCATATACCCGCGTTCGAAACAGCTGCAAGCGATTTGGCAGCAGTCCACCTTGCGTTGGTTTTTTTTACAAAATGGTGTGGGTGCCGGTCATTCAGAAAACAATGGCAAACTACTGAACGTAAACTTGCAAAGACACACAACAGCAAACAAATGCTGGTGTTGACTGCGATATCCTGTAAAAGGATATGCAATAACTAACTTATGTTATATAACTCTGCAGTATGCACCAGACAAGATACTGCGAGATATGCCAGACAATAAATCATGCAACCTACTGTTTGTGGCTTCTGTCTGTAAAAGAAATGAGGTGGAAGAAAACACCTGCCCACATCCAGTTAGAATAGAAACAAGATGGAACAACAAATAATTTACAGGCAGGAAAATATAGGCCAAGGAAGCTTCAAGTAATACACACTTTAGGACAACTAATGAAGAAAACATTCAACAATAAATTTGTCTACTTGTAAAATTCCACAAATAAATGGTGTCCTCGTGGATATGTCATGGATGACATAAAGATGACACACAGACAGCAATCTGATGTCAGCATGACCAACACAAACACTGCATGAGCCTCACTGTCAGAGGAACATTTCTCTAACAGCTATTTGTACATTAATGTGGGGGAAGCTAGTTCTGAACTCCACCAGAGCCGCCCCACACTATTTCAAATACAGGCTGATCAAGTGTACTTCACACAGAACATGTCAATGAGTCAGTAATGGTAGTACTTGGAACAAGTCAAGTTTCTCTTGACTTATATTCAGCCTTGTTTTGAGGACATTATAGTGTTTGATTGTCAGAATATATCTCATATTTCTGAACCCAGTTTGCTAATTCCTATTCATTTTGTTATTCTGTATGCGACTAATGGGATGAACACCATTGTAAGATAGACACCCCTAAACAGACCAGCACCTGTGCATTATTGGGGACCATACAGAAAGCAAATGGTAACACTGTAATCCACCATGCACGCTGTAGGGGCCACCTAAGGAGGGTTGGCATGAGATGGGCTACCGACTCCTGTAGAAACCTTTAGCTGCAAAATCCAACCATTCATGACGATGAGTACAAAGGGCCTAGTGTGAGCTGGTTGAGGGCCTATACTCTAACTGGGTGATAGCAGACAGAAGAAGAAACACACCAGAAATGAAATGAGAACGGCTAAACAACATACAATAGAAACAATGATAGTCTGATCGTATAGCACAGATAACATGTATAGTGGAAGGTAAAAACACAAGAGGAATTCATCTCAAGTGGTAGGATAAAACACTAGCCGGAGAGGAAAACACAATGGCTGAAGTACATAATGGCAGGAGATAGGGACTACTGGAGTTCTACTGCAGCCCATCTCCCATGTCAAGATGGCAACTGGTATGATCTCAGTAGAACATTAGTTTTCCAGCACAGAGCTACTGCAGCCGATCTCCAATATCAAAATAGCAACTGATACGATCTTAGTAAACATTAGTTTTCTAGTACAGGAGCCGGGGTAGAACCTTCAGCTATGGTGATTGATTCTCTTCTAACCACACATGGCTCTGGAGTCAAGCCAGCCTTGGGAAATCAGCACCAGTCTTCTCTAGGAAAGAAAGGAACAAGACAGGGAGTTGGCCTCCCCATCTCACAGCGCCCAGTGAATGTCCAGAACTATAACTTCAAGCTGTAAATTATTTTAAAATTATTTGTGAAAAGATTTTCAACAATGTTGAAACTAAGTACAGCTCCTAGAGAAAATGTATGATCAAATGTTATGGCCAAAACTATTATTCTATACCCAATCACATCAACTAAAGCCACAGATTTTTTAAAAAGATAAACAAGAATTCATATTATCTGTACTTCTGCAGCATACTGTATGCACTAATTATTTCTCAGCTCTCCAAGCCAGTAAGGAAGGCCTGTTACTCCAAGCAAATCTATTTCCATTTCTCTCTATCTGCAATAATATTACCTCATTTTATGACGTCTATTGCTATTAGATTTATCCCAACACTCTTCTTCCACAAACTTTTGCACATTCACTTGGCCTTTTACCCTGGATATAAAAGTATGTGCCTTCTTTGCCTCTGAAGAATCCATTTATTCAAACTGCCAAATCATTATCATAATGTGCCACGCCAAATGGCACAGGCAATCATGTCTCTCAGACCGTAGTGTTCTGGATCTTAATATGCTGTACTAACTCTCCAAGGAAGATTGCTTCTTGTTCTTGTCATCTTAACTTTTCATGGAACAGAGGCTGTAAATAAAGATCTAGCCAAGTATGCTCGGCAGTGTACATTTTCCCTTTTTTTAACCCAAGATGCAAAAGGACAGAACACTTTAATGTTTTTACATTCCACACACTGTCAACCTTTGAGTGAAACAAGCAAGCCGAGACATCTACAACATGAAACAAACAAATAAATATACAATATACGAGAAAACATACTGGTCAGGCCAGGCAGGAAGCAGCGCAGTGTTCAAGGTCAGCCCACCCAACCAGGACACATGGCAAGGGTCATGGTCTCTGAGGCCACCAATGGTATGGATTGTCGAATGCCACCTATGGTATAGACTGCTGAGTGCTCTGAGAAGACCCCTCCACAAATGCAGACTACTCAGGGCTAAGGGTAATCAACAGCTTCCAGGGAAAGCGCAGATCTGAGCCCAGAGCTTTTCTGTAGCCAAGTTCATGCTGCCCACGGCCCCACAGACGTCGGACGGACACCTGTGGGAGATGCCGGACTGACACCTGTGGCATGGAGACCGACAACTGCGAGCCAGGGTGTCTGGCAGCCTGCATTCATTTCTCCAGACATTACACTCATAAAACTGCCCCAGACGTGAACAAGTCTGTGTGTGCTGCTACCAAGTCTGTCCAGCTCTTTATACAAGAATCTGTGGATTAACAATCCTGTTAAGCCCCACCCCTTGCGTTACGCTCACTAAGCTGTGCAACTATTCCCAACTAAATCAACTACAAATGAGTTTCAATTTCTCAGGACCACGAAGTTAACTCACCAAATGTATTCTAACCATTCATCATCATCATGAAACAAAACCTTTGCATAACATCACTCTCATTAAAGTTAATTGCATTCCCTTTTAACAGGACATTGCAATCAACCCCAGCATTTATTGCCTATTTGTGATTGACTGGGCAATGTTTGCTCAGTAGTTTGCCATTGCTTTCTGAATGGCTGAGGCCCATACCAACGCCAAACGGCCTGCATCCAAATCGCCCGCAGCTGATTTCAAACACTTGGTGTGCCAGGGAACAGTGAAATGTATGTTCCCTATCCTCAAAACCACAGCACTGGTTATCTCTGGCTCTCATCACAAACACCAGATTCCTGATCCTTTGTCAGTTGCCCTGCCTCGATGTTCATACCCAGAATGACATTAAGCAAAGAAGATCGGCCTGGCCTGGGACCTCACCATCAGATCTTCATGAGGAGCTTCTTCATCCATATCTATTAAACACAGCTATCATCATGAGCAATCTGGAAATTTTGAGGGAGGCTAACTCGCAAAGACAACTGATCATAAACATTTTGAGGGAGGCTAACTCGCAAAGACAACTGATCATGAACATCAGAAACAAGCAGTCATCAATTTTTGGACAACATTATGAGAAGACAAAACCTGAGACATGTGACAACCAGAAAGATTTGTGGAAAGAAAGAGGAAGACAGCGTGAGGAAACTCTTGACAGTCTTGTGTCATGGTATGGAACGGAGTCAACACACGAATTGATCCATGCCGTCGGAGATAGCAATTTGTGGAGAGGCATGATCGCCCACCATCACGGCACTACATGATGATGGTCATTGTCATCTTACACTATATCATCGCTGGTGCCTGTCTGAAAGACTTCTCCACGCTTCAGAGAACAGGCTGTTTGTTCAAAGAGTCATCAAGATAGGATTGTTATTTTACCTCTGATAAAAATCTCTGGGCATTTCAACAGAGAAGGTGGAATAGGAGAAATTTAGCCTAGTGTCAGAAATAAACAAGAGAGGCGGAGGAAGACACAGCAAGATGTGGGAAAACTTAAACAGCCGGGCAAACAAATAACAATATAAGCAACAACAACTTTATGAAACTATCAGAGGACAGTATTGGTTAGTCATGATCATCAATGTCCGCTCCAGATCTGGCAGCCCAGGAAGAACAATCCCTGACCTTACTGGGGTGTATAACCCATGCCCCATTGCCTGTGAGACAGTCACCGTTCTCTGAATAATTGATTAATATCATTCACTCAATATCCTTTCAAACAGGTCTGTCTGTACACTTGACAACTGACTCCAATCTGAATCTCCATTACACAATGACGGCACATCAAGAAGCAGATCCAGTGTCAGCACACTAACATACATACAGGATTGCTGAGTTCAATCTGGAGTAGTGGTGGAATGTTATCAGGACAGCTGACAAGATGCTCCAACCACATAGGTTGGTGAACCCTCGGCCAGGTTGAGTTTATACTCATGATGTCAGATGCACTGACGTTCAAGTTGTTTTAGCCTGGATGAGGGGTTGCATCTATTGGCTTCAGGTTGGTGTTGAGACTTTCCTCAAGACCTAGTACCACAATACCATCTCCATGGGAACTGTTGCAGAACTCTCCTTCCCCTCACGCTCAGAACCGGCAGGGGTGTGCAGGCCAGTACTGGAACTTCACATCTATGGAGCAGCATATTAGTATGTAACCAGGTCAGGATTCAGCAAAGCATGTGCAGACTGGCTGAGATCAGGTCTGGGTTGGGCAATGTTTCACCGTTAACAGATGCCAACCCAAGGACAAGGCACCGAGTCTACAGATGACCCAGCCATGTTAAAATGAGTGCCAGATTTTTTTTAGCATGGAAAATATGGTACAACCTGGTATATATGTAGGTGCAATGCTTGACACCCCTGCAGTTCACATATATCAAGTCACTGTTGTTTATTTAATTCAAAATGACACTCTAACCAAGTGCTCCATATTTTCTCATCCCAACATGCTCACTTCCGTCTTAATTTGTTTACCGTTAAACTGTTTACAATAACTTCAGTATCCTTAACACACATATACAAGCTTCAATGTATCACTTATTTGTATGGCCACCCATGCAGTCCACTAATTCATAGGAAATTTACATCCATACTTTAAAACTAAAATAAAAATGCCACCTATACTATCATTCTTGGAAAATTAATGTGGTAGTTTTCTACTACTAAATCCACATGAGCTATTTCCAGGTAGTAAATTCTCCCATGTGTGTAGTTTAGCTATTTTGTTTTAATGTTGCCATAAGTAAGGTCAGTTAGAGGTCCCTTTTGGCATGCCTGGAGGCACATGAGACAAATGGTGCTAGGCCCACACAGACCAATCAGCTCTCCAGGACTGATGTGGTCAACATCACATCTGTTACCCTGACTTCCCCCAGACATTTCCTGGCACCTATTTTAGGGAGTCCAGGTCAGTGTTTAAAATCCCCATCAATATTTTGCCAAGGCAGCCGCAAATTATGGCCTACTCTTTGCTGGTTATCAATAACAGTTAATTGCTAGACATGTAGTATTTTGTGGTCTGTGGACGTAAATTATGTTACTTTTGAGCTGCATATCTTTGCCACGTTACAAGAAAGAATGCCTATAATTATGAAATTTTCATTTCAGGCAGCTTTAGCTTACATCATTCATTATATAATATGTGGTGACCAGTTACATTCCACACCATCTTTTCTTCCCAGATAAATCTTTGGTATCCATGGTTTAAAGCCAGGTCAACTCCTATCAAGGTCAGGGTAAAAAAAAAACAAAAATCACAGCATCCAGGAACTGAACCTAAAGTGTTTGTAAATGTGTTATCTACAAAACCCCCATGGCTCCCTTAAAATACAATAATTACACAAATGGTTTCAGACTCCAGGTGTCAACAGTCAAGTCTGTGTGCCAGCTGACCCAGACTGGCTCCTGCAGCAAGTGAATGGCCGAAACTTGGACAGAGGCAAACCAGACCATGCCAGGTAAATGGCTCAAGACCCAGGACTAGCAGGACGGACGGACCACTGGCAAGTGAGATTCAACCCCCGCACTGGCTGGAAAGGGCTAGTTACTCTTGCAACTGCAGTGTCGACTAGGAAAGCCTTAATCGGACTGAGTGGTGTGGCTAGAAAGGGCCCTATGGCTCAACTGTTCGACCGGATGAGAAAAACACACAACAGCTGAGTCAATTATGTGATGTATTAGCTTAGCATTCAAGCAACACAATTTTTCCAAAGTATACTCTCAACCCATTTATTTCACTCAACTTTCTTCCAGCACAGGTTTGTCTGCTCTCTGTTAACAATTCTGCTTTGAATTATATCAGTTAGTTCAATAGTTATGGCATGTATTCTTGTACAGTAAAAGTTACATTTGACACGCACATTATGAGAAGAAGTAAACTAGAGAAATTTGTGACAACTGGCAAGATTGAGCGGAAAAGAATAAAGGGAAGGCAGAGAAGTAAATATCTGGATGGCTTGACCACATGGCATGGTTGAGACAAGAACACAGAGCTGATCCACGACTCTGGTAATCATGCAAGATGATGAAACAAGACTGCCCACGCTAACTGGCATGGCACATGATGATGATGATGATGTGTTTCACTGCTGTATTATGTTGCTGACCTCTGTGTTGTTATTAGTGCACTGCTAGAACATTCTAAATATGTTAATGGCATTTTTTAAACATAAAAATGTCTCTATATTTCTTTTTAATATGCATATGTGATATTATTACAAATGTATCCTGTCATTTTTTAATCAATGAAAATGCACAATGAAAATAATGAACACAAATATGCAATTGTGTTTCTTCTAAATACAGAAAGCGTGGCTGCATCTCATACCACCATAAATGTTTGATATTTCTTATCACAAAAATGTGTGAGATTTCTTAATGTAAATGGATCCAGGTGTTTCTTATCAATGCAAATGTATGCAGGTATTTCTTATTAATGCAAATGTGTGTAAGTATTTATTATTAATGCACATGTGTACAGGTGTTTCTTATCAATGCAAATGTGTGTAGGTATTTTTTTTATTAATGCAAATGTGTACAGGTGTTTCTTATCAATGCAAATGTGTGTAGGTATTTCTTATTAATGCAAATGTGTACAGGTATTTCTTATTAATGCAAATGGGTACAGGTATTTCTTATTAATGCAAATGTGTGTAAGTATTTATTATTAATGCACATGTGTACAGGTGTTTCTTATCAATGCAAATGTGTGTAGGTATTTTTTTATTAATGCAAATGTGTACAGGTGTTTCTTATCAATGCAAATGTGTGTAGGTATTTCTTATTAATGCAAATGTGTGTAGGTATTTTTTATTAATGCAAATGTGTACAGGTATTTCTTATTAATGCAAATGTGTACAGGTATTTCTTATTAATGCAAATGTGTCAAATATGATTGATTGATTGATTGATTGATTGATTGAGGAACCGACATCACAGCATGTGTCAAATATATCTTAATATAAATGTGTGATGATATTTCTTAACACACGTGTGATATTTGTTATTATAAAAGTAAACTGGTATTTTTCATCATGAAATTGTATGCCATATATATATTGATATAAATGTACGAAGATATTTCTTATCAATGTAAATATATAATAGTATTACTTTTAAACAGTAATATTTTGTAATGCTGGCAACTGTCATAACAAAAGTTTTTCCTTTTTTTTAAGCGACAAAAGTGCTGCACCTGAAAAAAGGTGTTTAGAAATCACTGTCATAGGTAATTAAACACAAAAATCACTGAAATGGCCAACAGGAAAACTCAAAACAAAAAAATTTACCTTCAGAGTTGACTATCAGACAGTAGATTCATATTGCAATGTCACATCAACATAAACTAAAACATGAAGGAAATTACTTCTGGACTCAACTTTTCTGGCATTTATTTTATACTGCAACACAGTTATAATTTACGTTGTATTATATTCTGTCATTTAAACAAAGTTACAAGCTTCTATAACCATTTAAACCACACAAGCCTACCTCTGCATCTCGTCTGTCTTCAAAGTCAATAAAGGCATATGCTGAAATATGTAGCAGAGCACACATTTTGACATTCAGAAAACAAGCAGATACAATGTGTGTGTTTGTGAAACGTGTTAAATTATGACATTCAGAACACAAGCAGATACAATGTGTTAGTTTGTGAAACGTATTAAATTATGAAATTTCCTAGACTATGAGCATGCTAGATTTTATTAAACATCATTAAATTATGGGATGTGTTATAAAATATGTACTAGATGAGACATATTCTAGATTACAAAACACATGATAGATTGTGAAATGTATGGTTTAAACAAAAACCCTTAAATATAAAGATTACAAAACACACGATAGATTGTGACATGTGTGGCTTAAACAAAAACCCTTATATATAAAGATTACAAAACATGCGATAGATTGTGAAATGTATGGTTTAAACAAAAACCCTTATATAAAAATGCATTGGGAATATGGTGCTAAAGCCATATTTTTACAGACCAATGGGAACTTGGTGGGTCATGTGATCAGTATCATGGCAGTTGTCTTTACTTCCCAAGACCATTCCTGGTATTCAATATATGCAGCCCAGATTAATTTTAACATCCACGCCAATGTGGATTCAAACCCATGATAGCCATGCCTGTAGGTGAGCATCTAGCAACTACACGACTGCAGCTCTCGGAGCAAATGACAAGTTTGTGCACATATTTCTATAAATGCATTCTTAATGACAGAGAATGCACATCAGTTGCAGAATCTGCTTAGTATGGTAATTATGAAAAGTTAATTATAGAATCTAGGCTAAAATAATTATTTTAACTGAAAAGGAAAGAAAGTCCATGCCCGAGTCAATCACCTTCAGTATCAGCCCAGGAGCACCCACCATCACTTTTGGTGCCACCCCAATTTTAAGCATTATGTATATTAGCATGGCAATGTTATAACCCACCCATTCTGAGCTAAAGTCGACTTTAAGATTTCTGTAAAGTTATCACTCAAGGGTTTATTTAATATGTCTATTCACACCCTTTCCTTCAACAGTTAGTTGCAGGATAATTTTCTACATGGAACAATGGCCTAACCATACAGATTTACTATATTTCATTATAAACACAATTTAATAACAATGTAAAAGTATGTTCTTGTTTCTGACAGTGCAACCTAATGTGTAAGAATCTATCACTTTGTAAATACTATTATGAACAAAGCACATAGGTATTGATAACACAGGTATTTTTAATGCAAAGAAGGAAAAAACAACTAAGAAACAGTCTGACATAAATAACCACAGCATAAATACAAAACCACAGATACATAACAACAACTCCCAAGATTAACATTTAACGTTCAACAGAACAAATTTCTCCTACCCGGACATAAAAATACTGAATATACACATAAATGTGGCACTTCCTTCGCTGGACATTATGATCAACCGTAAGTTTATTTTGTAGGCAATTTTACATTTAGTTGTTTGCCACTGCTTTCTGAACAAGAAGTCAACTTTTCAGTCCATCATAATGCCAATGTAAGGACTGAACCCCCTACCCAGCAATCAGTGCACTGGAAGCTTAAGAGTGAACGCTCTTCTTCTTTTGGTCAAGTCAACTTCTTGAAAATACACAACTTCTTTAATTTATTTAAATGCTTTGGAATTAACTTTGCAGATACAAGGAACAGCCCAATACAAATGCAATAATTCATTGAATCATAAAATCGGTCCGCCACATTGCTCAAAACTGGACAAGCAAAGGGAACGAACGAAAATCTTTATTTTCAAAGGGTTAAGAATTGGGCACGCAGGCCCGTGTGACATTCTGCCCTTCTTCTCTATTTCCTCTTATACATTCTTTCATTCAACATCTGTTATGAAGCAATTCTTTGACAACAAAAGAACAACAAGCATTAAAACGCATGAAAAATAATCAATAATACATGACTCGTTGAAGCAATGTTTAACATGGGCATCATAAATACCCAAGGTGGGGGAATGGGGAGCTGGTCATTTCACAAAATGAAGTGACTATATATGTGAACACCCTAGCTCATATTTGTATGGTAGTATCTGTTGAGGGATCACATTTACACCAACAGACATTGAAAAGAAACATAAATAACTAAAAGGAAATATAAAAAAAAAATGTTTTGCATATCCTTTACAGGACATCGCTGTCAACATCAGCATCTTTCAGCTGATTGATTTCCTGGCAAGATTATGCTCAGTAGTTTGCCATTGCTTTCTGAGCGACCGGCTCCATACTCTCATTAAGTTACTGGCGCGACTCGAACCGCTTCCAATTCTCGTGTGCTCACGTCAACCACGAGAGTATTCGGGGTTACGGAGAAAGCTGCTAACACCTCGACCAGGGAGACCGACAAAGGAAATATATACATAACTAAAAACAAAATATAAACACCACTAGAAAAGAAATATAAACAACTAGAAAAAAAAATATATAGACTTTTTGAAAATAAACATAACTAAAAAAGAAAAATAAACTAGAAAAAAAATATAAATGCAACTAAAACAGAAATATAAACACAACTAGAAAAGAAATATAGACATAACTATTAAAACTTATAACAACTCACCCATTTCTGATCCTGTAAGGGAGAGAAAAACAAAACAATTTAGACAATTGTAAGAGCACACACACATATATATAACCTTCAGCCACACCTGTCTCCTGTTGGTTATGCAACTCCTGGAAGACTGAGTTTTAACTCTTGAGCCTGATGCATTGGCACTGAGGTGACAAGGCCATTACTGTCTTTGGACAACAATGACCGCTTGGGCTAAGATCAAAGTAATCACTTGATCTTGCCAGTTGTTACCAAGTTCTCCAATTTATTTCTTCTCATAATGTGTCCAAAACATTGTGACTGTCTATGTTTAATTTCTGTTTAAAAAGTTTGTCGCAGTCAACTCCAGCATTTTTTATTGACAAGTTTACGTTCAGTAGTTTGCTTTGCTTTCTGAACGAGCGGCATCCATACCATTTTATAGAAACCCAATGCAAGGCGGTCTGCTGCCATATTGTCCACAGCCGTGTTTCAAACGCAGTATGCGAGATTACAAACTGCGTGCGTAACTCCTTCGCCTAATTCTTTTCATGTGAACCCAAGATTTGAGATTATTATCAGAGTACAACAATTTGTTTCAAACAACAGGTTAAAGCAACAACTCCTTTGGACAGAACATGAACAAGTTAGTGTAACAAGTGCCCTGGGCTGAAATAATTAAGTAACAAACTAAACTAAATAAGTTTTATGGTTCAACAACCTCAAAATATCAGCCCACTTATATATTAAGAGATAAAAAGTATGTGAGATAGAGAAAGAAGTTAAATTGCTACATGTATTGTAACTAAGTTAGACATAATAATAACAAAAATTAGAGATGGAAAAGAAGGGGACACCAACATACGTGGATAAATAAGATGTGATATACCCACTACATGTGACAGGAAAGAAAGGCAGGACATCTGGCTTGTTACAGACAGAGAGAAATTTTGACAGACTTATGGAGGTGTAGTTTTGCACTAGACAAGTCACTGGACTTTAAACATCTGGTGAAGTGTTCCTCATTGATTGACTGATTGATTGATTGATTTAGGAACCGACATCACAGCATTCGGGACATTCCCATAAGCGCTCTGTCCCCATCCACAGCAACCAGCGAAGAGTTCGAACACTAATAGTTCCAGTAGCAATCTGATTATATGTCCGTCTCGCCTTTCCTCTGAGCGTCGAGCGTCGGCCAGATCCCCTCGTCACTCCTCGCTGCCTCATTCTAACCAGATCATGGTGATCCATTTGCTCCTCCGAGGTGTACACGTGCTCCCACAAGGCCGCAACCACATCTGCCTTGTCATGCATCAATACTCCACCAAGTTTTGCCGAGCCAGCCAGTCTGTCCGCCTGTTCATTCCCCAGCACACCGGCATGCCCAGGAGAAAAGATCCAGGTGATGCTTGCTACCCGTGACCTCCGAAGCGAAGCAAGCCACTCTGCACGAAGCTTGCCTGTTCTCACCCTTCTCAGCATGCTTTCTGAGTCAGTTACAATCACAATGTGTGTATGTATCGTGTTTTCTATCCAGCGGAAAGCTGCACTGACAGCCTCCACCTCCATTCTTAAGCTAGATGTAGTGTCATCATACGCCAGGCTCTCCTGCACCAAACGCCGACCATTAGTTTTTGCCAAGAACCCCCAGGCACTTCTACCTCTCAACACCGACCCATCCGTGTAGATAATCACATCACCCGGGCGAGAATTTTCCTGAATTAGTTGCTGAATTTCCACTTCCGTGGCCCCTGCTGGCCACTCCCTGCTCAATGTGATTATAACTCTGCACAAGTCTGACTGCACGGCTGGCACTCTAACCCACTCCTCTCCTCGCCTGATGTTCTCCAAGGGGCACACTTGTCTGATCGTATCCTCCGCCTGAGCCATCCATGATTTCCCTCTTATCAGTCTCTGACCCTTAACTACGTCCAGCGCCTCATGCAACGGGTGATCTGTGTCTGCAGCTACTCTGAGGTATGCCTTCGCTTGCATCACCTTGTGCCTACCAGCAACAGTAGGCAGACCAAGGATGTAACGCTTACACACTACTGGAGTGTCTCTGGTGCATCCCAGAATGACCCGCATAGCTTCATTCTGTATGCGCTCTAATTTCACCAGCCGACTCTTTGAGACAGTGAGCAGTCCTAGTCCATAATCAATCACTTAGAGGATCAAGTGCTGGTATAGTGTGAAGAGCATTCTCTGCTCTGTGTCCATTGCAGCCATAGTTTTAAGTGCATTGAGTCCCCTTTGAGACCTTGTCACAACCGTCTCCACATGGTCCTTGAAGGACAGACTCCTGTCAAATGTGATTCCCAGATACTTCAGTTTGTTCTCTCTTTTGACGCTTCTACCATCTATCGTGAGGCTTGGGGCATCATCTCTCACAATCCTGTTGTCCAGAGAGCACCACAACACAGCCGCCTTTTCCGGGTTGATGACAGCACTCATTTCAGTGCACCAGTCAATCACTTTGTCTACTGTCACCTGGGCTGTTTGATCCCTATTTCTCCCCTGCCTGTATGCAAGAATATCATCTGCAAATGTTAGAATCCTTCCAACCCCTGGTGCTTCTAGGTATGCAATCTTGCTCATATACACATTAAAGAGCACCAGTGAGATTGCAGATCCCTGTGGCAGTCCCGGGGTTAAAATATGTGGCTCCTCATTCCAAGGATACCTGTGACTATGTGTTTTAATTGTTTCAGCTTAAGTATTATTCATTTATTCACTTTATATGATATGTAAGTTAATATAACTGCAGTATGCACCTAATGAGAAGCAATGAAATATGCCAGGCAATAAATCGTGCAACATGTTTGAGGCTTCTGTGTTTACATTCACTCAGGGAATATATTGTTTTGTTTTGAAGTCACTGGACAATGATGAAATAACAAAGATAAAGAATTAGAAGCAGGTGACCAAGGCTAGATGAAGTAGATGAACTAGATGAGACCCGACTTTATTTAATGAACAATTTACATATGACAGCAACAAAGGCCAGGTATCTAGCTTATGACAAAGAGAGACATTTGGAAAGACCATTATAGTATAGCTATTACTAATTACTATTAGGAAATTTGATCGTGCCACGACCCAAACTGAAAACGGAAGTGATATACGAGATATCGCGCCATCCCGGCCTGATCTATAGCGTCCCCAAAAATGGCTATGCAATGTCCATTCATGCTTCCAATGTCATTCATTTATTCAAATATCATGTGACAATAATAAATACCATCTTAGATTCTGCAGAAAAGGTTAGTCTAACATTCTATGCATAGCGGTTGGTTGAATTATCGTGACTTTTAAATAAATTTAATTATTTGGCAAAACGTAAGTAATTTTATTTTATATAGCTTGTTTATTTAATTTTAAGATATGGTTAGATGAATAATCAAATTCTGCACCAATCTTTACATACATTTGGAGAGTTACATCGCTTTATATGAGGTAGAAATTTATTTCTGCGGACATGTTTGGTCTTTGTGAATGGAAAGCCAAGATGGCAGCCGACGCAACTATCGATCAGACTCAGCTCAAAATGTGCAATTTGAACTACTTAGATTAAAGAGAATACAAGTTTAAAGATTATTAATAATTTATTTGTATACTTTTTCAATTTTTTTTATCATTTAACATGACGGAACATATTTTTGAAGTCAGTTTTCCTATACGTCTATGACCCGTTTGAGACAATCTCGCATGGACTGGCAGTGGAGATACTGAGACATACAGGAGAGCTCCAAAGTTATGGGAATCATGAAAACTTTTTTGTCTCAGATCCCTACACTCAAATGTGAATATCCCGTGTAGAATTGACATTCAGACATCATTGAGGTACCAATAGATTTGGCTTTTCAAGGCCTATCTGTCTGTGGTGATCTCATGAGTAAATACTCAAATTTGAAAAGCATGATCGAACCTGCTACATCATATGATATATAACTGCAGTATGCACTTGACGATATGCAGCAAAATAAACCAGGCAATAAATCGTGCAACATGTTGCTTCTGGCTTCTGTGTTTAAATTCACTCAGTGAATAAGTTGTTTTGTTTTGAAGTCACTGAACGATGATGAAGTATTCAAGTAACAACATTAAAGAAGTAGAAGCAGGTGACCAAGGCTAGATGAGACCAAGATGAGACCAAGATGAGACCAAGATGAGACCCGACTTTAATAAAAATTTACATATGACAGCAACAAAGGCTGGACATCTATCTTATGACAAAGAGAGACATTTGGAAAGACCGTTATAGTGTATAGCTATTACAAATTAATATTATTAATATTTTCTTATATTACAGGAGGGGTACTTTAGAGAAAAATGGAATTATTATAATATATGGAGGAACCACCCAAAATAAACATGAATTAGGAACAGGATTTGTCATCAAAAAAGAGTTATGGGGGAACGTTCTAAACTTTAAAGCTGTTAATGACAGGATTAGTAAATTACGAATAAAAGGTAAATGGAAAAATATAACGATGATTAATGTACATGCACCTACTGAAGAGAAAGAAGATGATATTAAAGAAGATTTTTATAATGATCTGGAAGATGTCATAGAAGAAACCCCCAAACAGGACATCCTGATTGTCCTGGGAAACTTCAATGCAAAAATAGATAGAGAGCAAACTCATAAAAAAGTTGCCGGTATGGAAAGCCTACATACAGCTTCAAATGATAATGGATGGAGAGTCATCAACCTGGCAGAAGCCAAAGGACTGCAGATTAGCAGTACCAGACTACAAAGAAAGGATACACACAAACAAACTTGGAAATCATGTGACAAGAGAACCTATAATCAAATAGATCACATTTTAATTAACAACAGAAATGAATCAAACATACAGCAAGTCAGAAGTTATAGAGGAGCTGAGTGCCACAGTGACCACTTCCTCGTTGGAGCAAAATTTAAAATAAAACTTAAGAGAGCTTTCTATACTAAATTACAAAGATTACACCCAACATATAACAGAGAAAAACTACAAGAAATTACAGTCAAAGAAAAATTTACACATGAAATAAAATGTAAACTTGAAACTCTGCAAAACCCTTTGGAGGAAAGCATTGACCAAACTTGGTTGAACATCAAGAATACAATTCAATCTACCGCAGAAGAATGTCTCGGTGTGTTAACCACACATAGAACAAACAGATGGTTCAATCAAAAATGTGAAAGAAGCAGTCATTAGGAAAAAGAATGCCAGACAGTTTTGGTTAAATGACATCATCAACATCCAAAAGGAAGAGCAATATAGAAATGAATGTAAAGAGGTTACAAAAATAGTTCGACAGCAGAAGCGAGAATATATGAGTAATATAATCAAAGATATGGAAACTAATCACCAGAAAAACGAATCATTGAAGTCAATGAAACGAGGGCACCAACACAACACATATGGTATAAAAGACGAAAATGAGAATATGATAAATACCAATGAGGAAATGTGCAACACATGGAAAGAACATTTTGTTGAATTACTAAATTGTGAAGCTCCAAGTAACACTTTCCCACAGGAAGAGGTTCTAACGTGTGAACCTCAAATTGAAGAACCCTCATTTGAAGAAATCCTATATGTAATCACACGACTTAAAAACAATAAGGTAACTGATGGAATTGCTGCTGAATTTATAAAGACAGGTGGCCATGCATTACATCTAAAGCAATACGAACTAATAATAAAAATCTGGAGGACAGAAGAATTACCCCATGACTGGAAAGAATCATTATTGATACCTATCTTTAAGAAAGGAGGCAAGTTCCAATGTGAAAATTATAGAGCAATATCACTACTGTCCACAAGCTATAAGATACTATCTGCAGTATTACTAAATAGACTAAAACCATATTCAGAAGACATATTAGGCGACTACCAGGTGGGTTTTAGACAAAACAGATCAACAATAGATCAGATATTTATCTTACGACAAATAGCCGAGAAAAATTGGGAATATAAAAGATTTCTCCATAACATTTTTGTGGATTTTAAAAAGGTTTATGATAGTGTCCATAGGAATAGTCTATGGAATACTATGCAGGAATTTGGAATACCAAGGAAGTTAATCAACATGACCAGACTATGCATGGAAGATACTTATAATATAGTAACACATCATCATCATCATCATCTTCCACTTCTGCCGTCAAGCGTCGTGGGGAGGAATAATTTGCGTTCCAGCGCACGGTGGACGGCACTGGATAGTGTCATTCCGTGTGGTTGTACAATGTCTCTGATGTCGTCAATCCATTTTCTTCTTGGACGTCCTCGTGGTCTTGTCGCAGATGATCTTTGATGTAAGGCCAGTGATGGTAGTTGCTGATGATGCATTCTAACGACATGGCCAAACCACTTGATCTTCTGTCTTTCAATAAATGTGGCACAAGGTGTTGATCCCACAGTCTGTCTGATAGTAGCATTTCTTACTCGGTCTCGGATTGTTAAATTGGCAGCTCTCCTCAGGCATCTCATTTCGCAGGTGTTGATTTTGCGAAGGTGTAATTTGGATAAAGTCCAGGTTTGAGATTGGTAGCATAGGGTTGGTGTGAATATGCTGTTTATTATCTGTCATTTTGCGGACATGGGTATGTTTGGATGTTTCAGTAAGGGTGATAATTGATATGTAAGTGCACTAGCTTTTTGACATCATTTCAATTTCTCTGTCCAATCTGCCATCTTCTGTGATCATACTTCCAAGGTATTTGAATTCTTTATATAGTAACATATTAAGGCAGGAAATCAGACCCTTTCCAAATAACATCTGGCTTGAAACAGGGTGATGCACTATCACCACTACTCTTTAATCTGGCTCTAAAGTAAGTTGTAAGGAAGGTAAAGGAGGAATGTAATATTGGAGAAACATCCAAGCTGCTTGGTTATGCAGATGATATAGATATTATAGGCGAAAATGAACAAAAGACATTGGAAATATTGACTCACTTCAAGGAAAAAGCCCAACAGATGGGGCTGGTTATCAACCAAGATAAGACAGAATATATGGTAATTTCAAGAGATGGAATGGCTAAAAACTCTGGCCACATACAAATAGATAATATGATCATTAAAAAAAAGGAAACATACAAATACCTGGGTACAATCTTCAACTGCTCCAACATCATAAGGGAAGAAATACAAACTAGAATCAACTCTGGAAATAAGATATACTATGCACTACAACATCTACTAAAATCAAATGCGTTATCTCGTAACACCAAAATCACAATATACAAAACACTGATCAGACCAGTTGTGCTGTATGGCTCTGAAACCTGGAGTACAACGAAAGGAGACAAGCCTTGCTACAAACCTTTGAGAACAAAGTTTTAAGACGCATCTTTGGACCCATTTTTTTTTTTTTAGCATATCCTTTTACAGGACTTAGCTGTCAACACCAGCATCTTTCAGCTGTATGTTGATCTCTTGGCAAGATTACGCTCAGTAGTTTGCCATTGCTTTCTGAGCGGCTGGCTCACATACCCCTAAGTTACCGATGCGATTCGAACCACTGCTGATTTGAACCGTCATCACGTTACCTGATGAGAGTATATGATTAGGGATACACAAAGTGGAAAAGAAGAAGTAACTAAGACATTTCATTTATGATCTGTTTAAGTCCCCGTCATAACTGGTATCATGAAGGCTAATAGACTACAATGGCTGGGGCATATAGAAGAAAGAATGGAAGATAATACAGGGAAACAAAACTCGCTTAACAGGAAATAAATTTAATTACCGTAGACCCCGAGGTAGACCAAGAAGATGGTGGAGAGATAATATATAATAATTAATATATACAGACACTTGGAATCAGCGACTGGCAAGAGGTCAACCAGAGAGACGAATGGAGACGGATTGTATCTGCAGCAAAGAATCTCAATGGCTCGGAACGCTGAAGAAGAAGAAGACAGGAGGGGTCAACTCGGGACAGAGCACCAAATGACGAATTAACTAAAACTAGGTAAGAAGTAGGTCAGCAAGGTAGATAAAGTAGTGAATGAGAATGATGAGACCCGACTTGACTTTATTTCACATAAATTTCATGTTTGTTACATACACACAATTTGGCAATAAATCATAAGCATACTACTAGTACTACATACCATATTTGATATCGCATCTAAGCAAGCGTCCATACGGCTCGAAGATCTCCTCCAAATCTCGGGTTCGTGTACTCTTCGCCAAACGACCAACGTAGACCGATCCGTCCCGACGCGACGACATCTTGTGCGGAGAGGAAATGACGTAATATGCATGTTGTGTAACGTAGTACGCAGTGCGTTAAAGACGTGATAGGAGACAGGGAACGGGGTGGGCGTGGGGTGGGAACTTTCTAGGTGAGTTGACAGAAGTGACGTCACAGCACTAAGGACATGACACTAATATCAAAACAATGTTTTCCCGTGATGGATTTGAATAATGATGACACAAACCATAGAATGTATCAATAAATCGTACATTCTATGGTTTGTGTCTTCGTTGTTCAAATAGTAATAATAGCTTCGTTCTCGCTAACCTCTAACACAGTGGTTCTCAACCGGTGAGGAATTCCCCCCTAGGGGGAATTTTAGGGTTTCCAAGGGGGGAATTAAGATTATTTCAAGATCGCATTAATAAAAGAACCAGTTACTTATTTTTCCCTCTAAATTTTACGGTTCTGTACTTCTCGCCCTAATGAAATTCGTTTCATAACGTAAGTAGACCCGCAAATCACGTTTTATGTAGATGTCTAGACTTGTTCTAGTATGTGTTATTCAATTTAGCTTCCATTTTTATGTATACTGTGTAAGAGTGGGGGGGGGGGGATTTATAGGGAGAAAATTCGAAAGAGGGGGGCGGGTGACTCTCTGAACATATGGTAAAGGGCATGGGCCAAAAAATGTTGAGAACCACTGCTCTAAGAGATGCTGCTGCCCTTGTCTTGACAGCAGATAGTTTGTAACATTGTGCTTCAAAAAGGCATAATAACTACAACTCATGGCGGTAGTGAATGTTGAAAGTGATGATCAGACCAATTCTCGCGGTAGAGGTTCTTCCCCAGCAGGTATATAGGAATGTCAAAACTGTCATTTACTGCCAATATAATAATACCTTGCGGTGTATGGCAGAGGGGTCTTTGAGCCTGAGGAATTAAGGCCGCCTGGCTAGTGCAGTCGCCGCGAACTGTGCAGGTTAGGATTTTCTTTTTGCCCCCGACAGAAAACAATCCCACACCTTACCGAGGGATCGAACCCGGGTCTCCCGAAAGAGAGTCCGGCGTTCTAGCCACTCGGCCAGCCGCTCCTCGTATAGGAATGTATGGATGCTAATTCACCATCAGTAACACGTTTCTCTTATCTTGACATGTAATAACGGATGATGGCAGAAATAATAAAAGAATATAGGATAGGAATGGCCAAAAATTCTTTCAACATCATGAAATCAACATTAAAATCTAGGGAGATTAACAACGCATTAACAATGAGAATTGTCAAATGTTATGTATATTCAACACTACGTATGGCGAGGAAGCCTGGACAATGATTCCCGGAACAACCAAATAATCAAAATGAACAATGAACAAAAAGTCGAATAAAGGCCCTGGACACGTACATAGACAGAAGGATATGTCGTATTACATGGAAACCAAAACCAAATACAGATGTTCTAGAAGATGTGATGAAGGAAATGAAAAATAGACAAGAGAAATATTTCGGCACGTTAAAAGACATAACTCTTTTATATAAACCGTACTGGGTGGGGGGGGGGGGGGGGGGGTAAGGTTGAGGGCGAGCGAGCAAGAAGTAGACAACGATACAAGTGGGAAGATAACATCAAGAGATGGACGAACAGCAGTCTGACATAATGTAGTCAAGGGGAGAGACAAACAGTGTTGGAGATCCATTGCAGCCAAACTTCATTGTGGAGACGGCACCTGGTTTGTTGATTGATAACTCGCCATCCATAACACGTCTCTTTTAAGGTGATGACCTGATTGTCCGGGGTTTTACTAAGAGGCGGGATTTTATAATTGTTTACATTTAAACATGCTCTGGCACGGGCAAGAACATGACACCATTCGTTATCTTATTTACATTAATACAGTCTCTGAGGCTGCATAGTTCTGTTGTCTGTCAACTCGGTGGTCAACTGTCAAAAATTGTAATTTACTGTCTATATTGAACCTTGCGGTGGGGGAGGAGGAGGGGGGGGGTGTCTTGAGTGGGGTCTTGGGTCTGAGTAATTAAGGCCACCTGGCTAGTGCAGTCGCCGCGAACTCTGCAGGTTATGGTGTTCTTTTTGCCCCGACAGAAAAAATCCTATACCTTACCGAGGATTCGAACCCGAGTCTCCCGAAGAAGAATCCGGCGTCCCTAGCCACTTGACCAGCCACTCCTCGGTGGTCATGAGTTTGAATCACCACTGAGGGGGATTGTTAAAATGAATCAAGGCTCCGAGGTTGCCCAGCACTATAGTGAGTGCTAGGAAACTTCGTGGGGAGCAAGGGCGGCTGGCGTGACATTTACCACATCACAAACTGAATGGTGATTGGTCTATACAAATATGGGGTTAGCACGTGATGGCCAATATCCCCACAAGGCGTGTAAAAGATTACTCATACTTACTGACTTACTAAACCACTGAGCGCAATCTTGCCAAGAAATCAACAGACAGCTGAAAGATGCTGCTGTTGACAGCGATGTCCTGTAAAGGATATGCGGGGGAAAAAAAAAACTGACTTACTTGCCGGCTCCGTGGCGAGGAGGTTACGAAAGCGGTTCCTGATCCCGTATACCCGCGTTCGAAGCACACTGCGCGCGAATTGGCAGCAGACCGTGTTGCTCTGATTTTTTACGAAAATGGTATGGGTACCGGTCGTTCAGAAAGCAATCGCAAACTATTGAAAGTAAACTTGCCAAGACATGACAACAGCAGCAAATGCTGGTGTTGACTGCAACGTCCTGTATAGGATATGCAAATAACTTTGTTTAAAACTGACGCATGTAGTTCATAAATAAACCCACATGCATTGTTTGGCGCTCGTAGAAGAGAAGAAGGAAGCAAAGATTAGAGGACGGACTAAACAGCATGCACATTGAAAGAATGTGCTATAGAGAGTGGCCAACGATGTGCTATAGAGATGGATGTATAATGTGCTATAGGGAGTGGTTCCATGACGTGCGATAGAGACTGGATGTATAATGTGCTATAGACAGTGGTTCCATGAGCTCCACGGGAGTCTCCGAATCTCCGTGGCGAAGTGATAAAGCCGTTTGACTCTGGCTCCGAAGATTGTGGGTTCGATTCCGGGCCGCGTCCTTCGGTTCACGAGTGAAATTTTTCGGAGACTCCTGTGGGTTGTCGCTAGAGCTACGGAGTTCGTGCTTTGTGCGACGCTTTCCGCGCTGCGCAAAGAGACCGAGCCATATGGGATAAAACCCGATGCAATGAAGTCGACCCTGTCGACTTTTAAGCGACTTTTTTCTTAAGCTCCATGATGTGCTGTAGAAGGTGACGCCATGGTTACAAAATGGCTGCCCCACTATCGACTTGCACCATGAAAGACAAACGAGGTGTTAAGAAGGTGTGAAACTTTGCGAAAACTACAGAAGAATTAATTAACGTCATTGGGAGACCTTATGTGCAGCAACTGACACAGTGAAACAGCAGATCCTCGACATTGTCTAGTATGGTTTGCAGTTGCTGTCATCATCGTCATCATCATGAGTCATGTCAATAAGCGTGGGCGGTCATGTATCGCCATCTCACTCGATCACCAGAGTCATGGATCAGCTCAGTGTTATTGTCTCAACCATGCCACGTGACCAAGCTATCCAAGTGTTTACTTCTCTGCCTTCCCCTTGTTCTCTCTCTCTCTCTCTCTCTCTCTCTCTCTCTCTCTCTCTCTCTCTCTCTCCCCCCCCCTCGATATTGCCAGTTGTCACCAAGTTCTCCAGTATATTTCTTCTTATAATGTGACCAACAACTTGTGACTGTCTGTGTCTCATTTCTCTAATGAGTTTACGATTTTCATTTGTTTCTTGAAGGACCTGTTCATTGGTTTTTCTGTATGTCCATGGTATTCTTTGCATTTTCCCCAGAAACCACATTTCCACAGCCATCAGATGTTTTTCAGCTTGACTGCTCATTGTCCACGCTTCACATCCATACAAAAGTACAGGCTCCATGTTACACCGCAATACTCTATTTCTCATTGCAACTGACATCATTTTATTGGTCAGTTTGTTTTCCATTTTGCAAAAGGCTACCTTCACCATGGTTATTCTTCTTGTAATCTCTTCAAGGCATCCCCCATCAGATGTTGTGACTGTTCCGAGATAATTATTCCGATTCACTTGATTAGGAATATTTATAGTTTACTTGCATATTACATTGTGGTATTTCCTTCTTTCTAGTGACGACCATAATCTGTACTTCTTTACAATGTAATTCTAACCCTAGTTGTTCACTAAATGTGGTTGTCAGACTTTTTAAAAATTAGAACTGTGTTATCAAATCTCAGAATATTCATATTTTGGCTTCAAATTCTAACTCCTTAAAAATGTTCGACGTTTCTGAATACTTGAAGGCCCCGCTATACGTCGCTTCGGTTTACGTGGTTTGGCTATAACGTCGCTGCCACAATGTGGCATAACTTCACTTTACGTCGCTACGTTCCGCCATAACGTCGTCACCTGTGTACACCCCTGTATAGTGTTTCGCTATACGTCGTTTCACTTAAAGTCGCGTTTTCCAAGAACGTAATCCCTACGTTAACCAGGGCCTTCCAGTATTGTTTCTCGGTAAATGATTAAAATGACAATGTATGTTCCGTATTATTATGTGATCGTTCTCATCTTTACTGAGTTCAAGCAAAATGCCGTAAGAGTTTCAGTTTTTCATTGAGTCAAAGGCGTATTGAAAAGTTTACATATAACTATAATGTGCTATAGAGAGCGACTGCGTGTTGTTCGTTTGAAAGTGGCTGCTTTATGTGCTATAGAGAGTAGGTGCATCATATTTTATAGAGAGTGGCTACACTATGTGCTCTAGAGAGTGACTGATGATGTGCTATTGATAGTGGCTATATGATGTGCTATAGAAAATGGCTATATGATGTACTATAGATATTGGCTACATGATGTGCTATAGAGAGTAGCTCTATAATGTGCTATATAGAGTGGCTACAAGGTGTGCTATATAGAGTGGATGCATCATATGCAACCGAGAGAAATTGCATGATGTATTACATAGAGTGGCTACATGATGTGCTATTGAGGGTGTGTGCATAATATGCTACAGAGAGAGAGAGAGAGAGAGAGAGAGAGAGAGAGAGAGAGGGTGCATGATGTGCTATAGAGAGAGGTTCTATGAGGTGCTATATAGAGTGGTTACATGATGTGCTATTTAGGGTGGGTTCATAAAATGCTACAGAGAGAGATTGCATGATGTTATATAGCGTAGCTCTATGGTGCACTATAGAGTGGGTGCATGATGTGCTATAGAGAGTGGGTGCATGTTGTGTTGTAGAGAGTGGGTGCATGATGTACTATAGACAGTGGCTGCATGATGTGCTATAAACAGTGGCTTCCGTCGCTCTGCTACTGAGTGAGTGCGTGGGCGACACCGTGAGCTGTGAAATTAGCGTGGAATGCTTTTACATCTGTCCTGTACAGTGACCTGCATGTTCGGAACAATGGCTACCGGCTGTGGCTTAATTGACTGATTTGCCCTGTCGGTTCACGAGTGCATTTTTCCGGCGCTGAAGCTGCTGAGTTCGTGCTTTGTGCGACACTTTCGGCGAGTCGCCCTGCGGTAAGAGACAGAACTATGTGAGAAAACCCGGGTCAATGAGGTCTTTCTTGTGACTGCCGAGTCCATCGACGATAAACTGGTATTCGTGTATGAATTTTGTGTTGGCATTATGCACAGTGTACCTGTGCGGGCTTGTTGGATTGCCGAGAGTCCTGTCTATTCCACTTTTCACATTGGACAGTGGGGAACATTTTGTGTGATATTCGCTGGCACGGGAGTGGAGCATAATGGGGACGACCCGTTGCCGTGAAGTTGGAACCTCGACTAACTAACTAAACAGTGGCTGCATGATGTGCTATAAACAGTGGCTGCATGATGTGCTATATAGAGTAGCTACATGATGTGCCATAGAGAGTTGCTAAATGATGTGGTAAATAGTGGCTTCAAAATGTGCTATATACATTGGCTACAGAGAATGGCTACATACTGTGCTGAAGATAGAGGCTTCACTTTGTGCTATAAAGAGTGGGTGCATGCTGCACTAAAGAGGGTGGCTACATGCTTTGATATATACAGTGATTGCATGATGTGCTATTGACAATGTCTGCATGTTGTGCCTTAGAAAGTGGTTGCTTTATGTGTTTTGTTTGCCCGACACAATTTGGACTGATTGTCCTGTTGCATGGATGACAGCAATTTCCATAATCTAGGAGGGTAAGTAAGTAAGTAAGTCACAAATGGCTGTAGAAAATAACTAAAGATGATAGCAACTTGAAACCAGTTTATTTTTTATAGATACACTGTCCCTTTATTTCTCAACATAATTTTCACCAACATTGATGCACTTATCCCATCTTTTTATCAGTCCTTCCAAACCGGCGGCATAGAACTGCGTGCTCTGTTTTCTAAACCACGTTTTCACTTCACATTCAACTGGCGTCATTCTCGAAATGTCTCCCGCCAAGGTGGGTTGTCTATGTTTATGCTGACAAATTTTTGTCCCGTGAAGCGGTGCATACTTGGGTAGAAAAAGTTACGAGGGTGAGTCAATAAGTAAGTCACACAGTTCTGTGGGATGGTAGGTCAATGAAAACAAAGCACGCAGTTCTATGCAGCCAATTTGGGAGGACTGATAAAACGATGTGATAAGTGCATCAATGTTGGTGGAAGTTATGTTGAGAAATAAAGGGACAATGTATTATACAAACAAACTGGTTTCAAGTTGTTATCACCTTTAGCTATTTTTTTTTTTACAGCATTTGTGACTTACTTATTAACTTACCCTCGTAGCCCCCGGTAACGGTATTCACTGTACAAGCAAGTCTGCTGCTATTGTGTAACCTGAAGTTTGTGCGCTGCTCTGCACCTCGTGGTTTACTGATGCTGTTGTATATTTTTATGTTTCATATCCCTTGCAGGAAATTGCAGTCAACACCAGCATATTTCAGCTGCTGTTGATGTACTAGGCAAATTTTACTTTCAGTAGTTTGCCATAGCTTTCTGAACGACCGGCTCCCATATCAACACGTTATAACACAATGCGACACGGTCTGTTGTATTTGGTTAACCATTAAAGGTGGGAATTTTTGGGTTGTTTGGTACAGAATGTATGTGTTTGTTTAAGTTTTCATTTATAGTTGTAACCTGTAAATAGTTGTTTTCACTAATTGTTTTCATATATAGTTGAAGTTTAAAACTATTTCGCCTTTATTTCCCCAAGACATTTTATGGTATCCATTTTAGTTTGTGTTACCTGGAAACCTATGTTAATTTAAAATCCGTCCCAATTTACGGGATTGAATGCCATGTATTAGGGCTAGTAACTTTTGCCAAAGATACTATATGGTGTTGTCTGGACATAACTTCTTTATATTCCTTTTATAACCACGAAAAACATACATTACTTTTGAAAGACCTTGTAAATAAGCAAGCCTTTTATTTAACTGTGTGTGAACTTCAGGAAATAAGTGAAAGTTTGTAGCCATCATGAGAAGCTGGACGTTCTGAAAACGTTAATACCGCCGTTTCCCTTTCAACCTGGCAGTGTAATCTTAATTCTTACAAGGTGTTGTAATCTTTATTCTTAACATAACAATAAACTGGACATTGGTGGTCAGCAGGACCGAATGGAAAAGAACGCACGCATCATAAACTTCCGGTGTGCTGATGCCGAGGTAGCGGGTTCAACCCCTACACCGTCCGGCCAGTTGGACTAAAATATTGATTTCTTGTCCTTGACATGGGGACGTAAATTACAAGTACCTCAGAAGTCGGAGTGGGTTCGCCTGATGGCGAGGGACACTGGTAATAAGGAAAGCTAGTCCACACGCAAAAATCACTCTATTGCGCTAGAATTAGTATAGACTACGTTAGGCTTTAAAGAGAGCAAGAAAAACACTGGACATCTAGAAATCCATTAACTCTTGAAGGTGAATGATTGGTCTCTCTGAACGCTGTGTATAATAGGAGAGTCTGATGTATAATATCACGACTACCTGCATGAGAATGGAGGTGGACTGCAACAGCGGCATACCGGTAGGTGGAGAACAAAGCATAACGACAAGTTGTGCTTGTGACAGACTCTCAAAGCATGTTCATCATCATCATCATCATCATCAAGTGCCGTGCCAGCTGGCGTAGGCGTTCATGGCTCTCCACAGATCTCGGTCTTTGGTTTTCTGGATCAACTCTGCTGCTGATATTCCTCCATGCCACCGTCTCAATCCATCCAGCATCATTTCTCGTGGTCTGCCTCTGCCTCTCTTCCCCTCGATCTTTCCAGTTGTTACGATGTTCTCCAATGCCTCTCTTCTCATCACGTGACCGAAGAAAGATGTTTGTCTCTGTCTTATTGTTGTATATAATGTTCTAGTTTCATTAGCCTGTTTCAGGCAGTCATCGTTAGTTACTCTGGCAGTCCAAGGAATTCGCAACATTCGTCTCAGGAACCACATCTCTGTTGCTTCTAATTTCTTCTTACTTTGTTCATTTACATTCCAAGATTCACTACAGCAAAACTGGTTCTACATAGCATTTCAGCACTCTCTTTCTTACATTCAGTGATAGTGACTTATTGCATAAGATACTCTTCATTTTCTGAAATGCGGCGTTTGCCTGCCCTATTCTGCTCCTAATCTCTGTTGTACATCTTCCATCTGATGTTATAAATGCCCCAAGGTATCTAAAATTATCCACTTGGTTAAGGATTTTTCCTTCTATTTCTATGTCACATTTTGGTGTCACCATTTTCTTTGATATTACCATTGTTACTGTTTTCTTGATATTCAAGGAGAGTCCTTTCCTTGCACTCTCTGTTACTACAACGTCTAATAATTGCCGTAGGTCTGTTGAATTATCCGCCACCAATACTGTGTCATCTGCATAGCGTATATTATTTATATTATAACCTCCGACTAGTATTCCTGGCATCTCTTTGATCTCTCTCATTATTACTTCGCTATACAGGGAGAAAAGATCTGGTGACAAGACACACCCCTGTCGTACTCCTAGCTTTATCTGTTCGTAACTACCCTCTTTATTTCCCATTTTAATTGCTGCTACTTGGTTCCAGTAAACATTCTTTATTATTCCTAAATCTTTTCCATCAATGTTGATATCTTCCAACATTTTAATCAGTTCATCATGTTTTACTTTATCAAATGCCTTAGTATAATCTTTGAAGCACACATATATGTCTCTCTGTTTCTCTATTGACCTTTCTAATAGTGTCCGTAATGTATAAATTGCATTGTTTGTGCCCTTTCCTTCCACAAATCCATACTGTTCTTCACTAATTTCCATTTTTATTTTCTTTTTGTTTCTTCTCATTATGATTCTGAGTAGAAGCTTAGTGATATGGTTTATAAGGTTAATTGTACGAAAATCTTCACAATCAATTGCTCCTGGTCTTTTTTGTATAGTTATAAATACAGATTTCAACATATCACTGGGTAAATATCTACTACTGTAAATATCATTCAACATTTTGGTTAATATATCTACTCCAAAATCTCCCAACACTTCTAATTCTTCTATTGTGATTTCATCTGGTCCAGCTGTTTTTCCTTTCTTCATACGTTTCATAGCGTCAGCGACTTCTTCTTTCAGAATAGGTGGACCTTCTAAGTTACTATCTTCTGTTAATTCTTCCCTTTCTCCGTCATATAATTCTCTTATATACTCATTCCACCTCTTCATTATAGCACCTTCCTCTAATAATATCTTTCCTGTTTTTGATTTCAAACACCCTGTATTTATTCTTATTTTTCTTCCTGTAAGCTCACTGATTTGTCTGTACATATTTTTTGTATCATTAATGGAATTTAATTCAATGTTTTTGCATTGCTCGTTTAACCAACTTTCTTTAGCCTTCCCACATTTATCTTTTATTTCTTTATTTATCTTAGCGTATTCCTGTTTGTCATTTTTACTCTGTTTTCTTTTGTCCATCAGTTTTAAGATTTCTTCATTCATCCATTTTTTCTTAGCTATTTTGCCTCTCTCCGGTAATACTTCTTTGCTAGTTTGATGAATGGAGTCCCTTAACATTTCCCATTGTTCATTTATATTCTGTATTTTAGCTAACGCATTGTACCTATTTTTCACAGTCACTCTGTATTGTTCTTGCAGTTCTTTATCTATTTTCAGAACCTCTTTATTAAGTCTCATGTTCTTAACCATTTTTTCCCCTCTCTTTAATCTTACTTTTATTTGTCCACATAGTGGTACATGACCACTATTACAGTCAGCACCAGGCATTGTCTTTACACTAATTAAAGCATTTCTATATCTTTTATTAATTAGTATGTAGTAAATTTGGTTTCGTATTTTCTTATCAGGGCTTTTCCATGTGTACAGTCGTCTTTTATGGTGTTTAAACCATGTGTTTCCTATTATCATATCATTGATATTTGCCCAGTCTATTAGCTTTTCCCCTCTTTCATTTCTTGTACCTAAACAATAATTCCCCACTACATCTTCCATTTTCCCCTTTCCTACTTTTGCATTAAAATCACCAAGTATTATTTTTATTTCTTGTGATCCAATTTGAGCCATCACCATTTCTATTTCGTCGTAAAAGTGTTGTATTTATTCATCACTACTGCTTGTTGTTGGTGCATATACCTGTGTAATATTTATGTCTATTGGTTTGCCTTTGATTCTTACCATAATAACTCTATCTGAAATACACCAGTATCCATTAATTGAGTTGGCTGTTTTTTTGTCTAATATTATTCCTACACCTTTTTTTATGTGTATCCCCTCCAGATTAAATTATTGTGTGATTGTCAGTTATAATTTTGCCCGATCCCTTCCATCTCATCTCACTAACGCCTAGTATATTCATTTTCATGCTATCCATCTCTCTTAGAACATTGGTCAACTTTCCTAGCTCATTTAATGTCCTAACATTCCATGTTCCTACTCTAAATTTATTTATTTTAGTTATGATTTTGCCATCAGTAGCTGGATGACGGTCTGGTGTCACCTGTGGCTCATGACTGTCCCTACCGGACGAGGATGTCCTAAGACAGCCATTAACGTCGTTCACTAACTCTGATATATGTTTTGCCATGAAGTCTTGGGAAGATAATGTGGTGGTTTCCCCTTGCCTTCCACATTCACATGGTGGTCTTTTTACCTCTGCCTTTGACAGCCATTTCCGACTGTAAGGACAAATGAGTGCCCTGCTCTGCTCAGCTGCAGAGTTGTCCACTTATCCCGGTGGATACTCGGTCCCCAGAGCTGTGTTAGAAACACCGTAGTGTGTTTCCATCCTCTACCACGGGGAGGTGCAGTTGGGATTTTCCCTTCCTAAAGTTATGGTCTATGACCAAAACTCTCCAGTACTTTTAGAGGATCAAAGCATGTTACGTAACACAAAAAATATAATGTTCCGTGCGGAGTGGCTGAAATCGCTTGAAAAAAGATACACGTCAGGCGCTTATCGTGGATTTTCTGCCGTGGGCATGCGGGTGTGCGAGAAAATTAATAGGCTGATAGACTGGCCGATACACGGCGAGCTAGATTATGACAAGAACGAGGTTGTGGGGGATCTCTGCGATCAAGTGGTAAGTGCATTAAAACAAAGAACCCTCATTTGAAAAGGAGGATTCAGCGGCGGTAAGCATAGGATCTGGGCGACACTCAACGTTTAGGGAAAAACGCAGAGGGAGGTTCACTCATGCTGCCGCTGGTGCTATCAGCACGGGAACTCTTCGTTGTCTACTAAAGAAAGGGACAGAGCACTTGTAGGCATGTCCGGAGTGCAATAACGTTGATTCTTGATTTAATATTTTCTGAACTTGAATTTATGCTTAGAGTTAGTTGCATGATCTTTATTGGACGTCAGAATCAACCCCAACATTTTTTTTGCTGTTTGTAATTTACTAGGCAATTTGTACATTAAGCAGTTTGCCATTGCTTTCTGAACGACGGGCGTTCATACCATCGAAATCAACGCAAGGCGTATGCTTCTAAATCGCCGGCTACTGACTTGGAAAGCTCGGCTTGGTATGTTGGGTAATTGTGAAGCGCCGTTCACCGCCCTTATTTGTATCCTTGGAGATTAAGGGTTAATTATGTTCATGGTTTTCACAATTATACTGACGTCACAAGTGGCAATATCAAGATATTAAAAAGTTATTGCTGATACACAACGAAATAAATTAATAATAATCGGTTGAAGTTCTCCTAGAGATGTTGTTCCCGAGACGAATGTGGCGAATTCCTTGGACTGCCAGAGTAACTACCGACGACTGCTTGAAACAGGTTAATGAAACTGGAACATTATATCAAAAATATAAAAGAGACGAACAGCTTTAATTGGTAACGTGATGAGAAGAAAAGCATTGGAAAACATCGTGACAATTGGAAAGATCAAGGGGAAGAGAGGCAGAGGCAGACCGAGAGAAATGATGCTTGATGGGGAGAGATGGTGGCATGGAGGTAAATCATCAGCAGAGTTGATACAGAATACCAAAGACCGAGATGGTTGGAGAGCCATGCACACCAACACCCACTGGCAAGGCACTAGATGATGATAAATTCTCCTAAAATTAAAAGAGGTTTAAAGGCTGGAGAGTAGATGTCACTGCACCGGGTTTCATCCCACATGGCTCGGACTCTTTCCGCAGAACGGCCCTCCTGGAAGCGTCGCACAAAGCACGAGCTCCGTATCTCCAGCGACGACCTCCAGGAGTCCCTGAGAACATTACACCCGTGGATCGAATGAGTGGTCTGAAAACAAACCCAAGACCTTCGCAACTCGAGGATGGCGGCTGATTCCCTTCGCCACGAAGATCTAATGAATGCTTGCAACTAACGGCCCCCAATAATGACCGCTTTATCTCTAAGCGTTAACCTGTGGCCGGTCGGGCCAGACCGCACCATTTCGCTCCAGTTCCTTTTATATAACCACAAAAGGCAGGAAATATTTGGTTTTAAAATGTGCTTTATTTATCATCAGTTTTCTGTGTCTATCTAAACAAAACCCAATGCTGCATAATGAGTCGTTTGGCGGTTTATAAGTAGCCGAGGCATCTACAAGTCAGACTTATACTTTAACTGCGTGTAACCAGTTCTATACAATAATAATAATAATAATAATAATAATAATAATAATAATAATAATAATAATAATAATAATAATAATAATCAACATCATATTAAAAACTTCCATCATCTTGTGTCTTTTACACCCCATTGCCGCATAGGCATTCAACCAACTCATTAATGCCGTCCTAACATTTGCTATTGCATGCAGCTCCGTTCATGTCTGCCCAATATTATTCATGTTTTCCCATGTGGTTCAAGGTATTATTATATTTCCACATACTTTAGACATGTCGTAAGAAGGGGAAATCTGGAGTATGTCGTCACAACGGAGAAAAGTTGAGGGTGAGGAAAAGCAGGAGGAGATCAAGCGAAAACATACTAGACAGTTTTTCATCATGGTATGGGGCACATCTGTATCAGAAATGATTGACAGTACAAGAGACAGCAGGCTGTAGGCAGACATGATCAATAACGCCACACGGCGTGGACCAAAAGAAAAAGATATTTCGCCTACCCATTGGATTCCAGAAAAAGGAGTTTGTAAAATTTAACTACATTTTGTATGTAGAACAATTCTGAAAAAGAAAAGAAAATGTACATTACGTCATTAAAATGTGCTAAAAATTCATTAAATTAGTTACAATAGTTACCGCATTGGTCTAACAGTGTTCTGGGGAAGCTGGAAAGTACCAATGAAGTATTCATTATAACTTATTTAACACATTTCTAACCGTAATTAATTAAAATTAAATTTGGTTGCGTATCCCTTACGGGACGTTGCTGTCAACACCAGCATTTTTCAGCTGCTATTGATGTACTAGGCTAGTGTTACGTTCAGTAGTTTGCCATTGCTTTCTGAACGACCAGCTCCCATACCAGCACGTTATAACACAACGCGACACGGTCTGCTTCACAAATCAGTCGCAGCTGAACTTCGAACGCCTGGTACCCGGCTCACGAACCGCATTCGCAAGCCTTTAGCCACGGAGCCTGCGGATGTAATGCGATTAGGAGGTTGTTTATCAGGAAAACTTGCTATACATCTTTGAACAACCATCTTCCAACAATTCTTCCAACCATTGATAACACCGTTCTGTTTGGAGTGCAAAAAATTCTCAAGCAGACGACAACCATTCGCTGCATTTTGGTTCACGATGGACTGTGGAGCATCTTTTTCTATGACGCCTTGCACCTCATTTTTCAAAATTGTTCTACATACAAAGTGTAGTGAGACTTTACAAATAACCTGTAGTTATACTATTCTTAAGGTATTCTCAGTGCAGTGATGTTTCACAAAGGGAGATTTGGTTATCGTTTGTTTGATGTACTTTCATTATCCGTGTCTTTCCCCGTGTCATTTGGTGTGACCTTCCATCCAATGTGTTCAGTCGATTCTGCATCTGATTTCGTGTGTGGGACTGGCGGCCAATATGTTTAGTTGATCCTGAATCTGATTTCGTGTGTGGGACTGGCGGCAAATATGTTTAGTTGATCCTGAATCTGATTTCGTGTGTGGGACTGGCGGCCAATATGTTTAGTTGATCCTGAATCTGATTTCGTGTGTGGGACTGGAGGCGAATATGTTTAGTCGATTCTGCATCTGATTTCGTGTGTGGGACTGGCAGCCAATATGTTTAGTTGATCCTGAATCTGATTTCGTGTGTGGGACTGGCGGCAAATATGTTTATTTGATCCTGAATCTGATTTCGTGTGTGGGACACGAGGACAATGTCACTAGCGAAGTCTAGATCATAGATCTCTAACTGTTCCGACAGCATGGTCACTCAACAGGTGTACGATTCCACTTATTGAAGTAAGGTTTCTCTAAGGGAAAACGGTTTATCATCTATTGAATTTACTCTCATTATCTATGTCTCTCCTCGAGTTTTAGACATTATTGTTGCCACTTACCATTCAGCGTGTTAAGTTTATCTTGCATCTTAATAATTAAGCGACAAAGTACATCGATGTCGCTCTAGAATGCTTAATAAACATCACGTTATCATCTATCTTCTTGTGACTTTTCTAGACCTAATGCTTTTGGCGTGAAGCGTCACAGAGAGCTGGAAGTTGTAATAGTTTTGTTTTACACTTGTCTTGTTGCTTGTGGTAATGTCATATTTGATTTATTCAAAGTCTCCTTTACTCCATCTAGCTAACTCTTTCTGGGTCGTCCTCTTCCCTTGTATCCCGATGTTCTCACGTAGAACTCTCTAGCCGCTGGTTGATCTTGTTCCATTATAAATAAATGCACGAAATATTTAATTCTGTGGTGTTCTATAAAGCCAGACATTGGTGTTACTATCTATATAAGACATCGATAACACAGCATTGGGACGAATAAAGCATCTATCACCTTCCTTATTTTAAAATTTGTATGTACGTTGATATTTTGTTTTAGGATAGTATGATTTGACATCTTGTGTGATTTGCTTTTTTATATTCTCATGTCTATTTCTCTCTCTGGTTAAAAACTATGACACCATATTCTATAGCTTAACGTATTTAGTACTATTATTTTATGTACACCATTGTGGTGCATTTCGTAAAACCAATGACACCATATTCTATATCTTAACGTGTTTAGACAGGGTGGACAGAAACATGTTATGCCTCTGTGGTGCAGTTTGTAAAGCACCCTGGTACTATTTAATTTACAACACCACTAACAGCAAACACCCAATTTCTCCCCCTATTGTTTTCATGATTCAGTCTACAACCAACATAAGCCACGCCCACGTAATCACGCCCACTGATTAGTACAACAGGTATTTCTGGTTGTTGAGCTGCAGGATTTTGCCGACGACCGCGGACACGATCTTGTCCAGGCACTCCTCGTTGACCACCTCGCTCTGACAGATAGAGAACTTGTCCAAGTCGGGAGTGCGGATTTGTCTGGCCAGCGTCTCCGTGGGAAGGGCGGACTGTCCGGAGCTACTGCCACCTTCTGCGTGCGAAATAAGAAAATAAACATCGTTGTAGTTGGTGATCTAGATTATTACAGCTAAACAGTCAGTAATTTATATCTTAGTTCATTACATATAATACATATCACCATATGATGATAGATAATGGCTTAGCTAGGGAGGAACAGAAGGAGCGATTGCTTGCCCTTGTGCCCTATGTTTGAAAAAAAAAAAGTTGTATCTTCTTTACATGACGTTGAAGTCAACCCCATCATTTTGTCGTTGTTTGTGAATTCTTGGTTAGTTTTCCTTCTGTAGTTTGCCATTGCTTTCTGAACGACCGGCACTCATACCGTTGTGTGAAAACCAACGCAAGGCGGTCTGCTGCAAATCGCAGCTGTGTTTCAAACGCGGTATGCGGGACTGCGATTTGTATCCGCAACCAGTTCGCCACAGAGCAAGAATGTTTGAAAAGTGACGCATAATTCACCTTTGAGGTAAACGTCCTAAAGGACGTTCATCTTAAGTTCACCTAATGAGACGCCTAATTCACATGTGAGTTAAACGTCCTAAAGGACGTTCATCTTAAGTTCACCTAATGAGACGCCTAATTCACCTGTGAGGTAAACGTCACACAGGGCGTTCACCTTAAGTTCACCTAATGAGACGCCAAATTCATCTGTGAGGTAAACACCACACTGGATGTTCACCTTAAGTTTTCGAAGGCAAGCATTTTACTCGCTCGCGCCCCTAACTTTCGAATCTGGCTACACCTCTAGTGAGAGCATTCACATAAACAAGACACAGACTCTACATAATCACACTCTGATAGCTACCATTCACATAACCAGGTCATAGAAACCAGATCATTACACACTGATAGCTACCATTCACATAACCAGGACATAGAAACCAGATCATCACACACTGATAGCTACCATTCATATAACCAGGACATAGAAACCAGATCATCACACACTGATAGCTACCATTCATATAACGGAAAAGTATAATCCAAATATGACCATTAAAAGAACGGAAACATACAAATACCTGGGTACAATCTTCAACTGCTCCAACATCATAAGGGAAGAAATACAAACTAGAATCAACTCTGGAAATAAGATATACTATGCACTACAACATCTACTAAAATCAAAGGCGCTATCTCGTAACACCAAAATCACAATATACAAAACACTGATCAGACCAGTTGTGCTGTATGGCTCTGAAACCTGGAGTACAACGAAAGGAGACGAAGCCTTGTTACAAACCTTTGAGAACAAAATTTTAAGACGCATCTTTGGACCCATTAGGGAGACACAAAGTGGAGAGTGGAAAAGAAGAAGTAACAAAGACATTTATGATCTGTTTAAGTCCCCGCTAATCACTGGTATCATGAAGGCTAATAGACTACAATGGCTGGGGCATATAGAAAGAATGGAAGATAATAGGGAAACAAAACTCGCTTACACTCAGGAAATAAATGACCGTAGACCCCGAGGTAGACCAAGAAGGCGGTGGAGAGATAATACATGTACAGACCTACAAGCACTTGGAAACAACGACTGGCAAGAGAAGGTCCACCAGAGAGACGAATGGAGACGGATTGTATTTGCAGCAAAGAACCTCAATGGCTCGGAACGCTGAAGAAGAAGAGAAGAAGAAGATAATCCAAATCATCCGGCTCCATGGCCGAGAGGTTAGCAGCTTTCTCCGCTAACCCCGAATACTCTCGTCACGTGACGCGACGAGAATTAGCAGTGGTTCGAATCGCAAAAGTGACTTATGAGAGTATGGAGCCGGTCGTTCAGAAAGTCGTGGCGTGCTGATGAGCGTAATCTAGCCTAGGAATCAACATACAGCTGAAAGATGCTGGTGTTGACCGCAATATCCTGAAACAGGATGGAAAAGCGGAAAAAAAAATAATCCAAATCATCACTCATTGATGGCTACCATTCACATAACCAAGACGGATAATCTAAATCACGAACAGGTGAACACGGTGTCTGTTTATTGTGACTAAACAGACAGGAATTCCTGTTACATAAACATGGGACATGACAGAACATACGCCACCCGCTGAAATATCACCATCGTCATGTCATATGCACGGACTGACATACGAGTAGTTCGCCATCTGACTCGATCGCCACAGTTCGCCATCTGACTCGATCGCCACAGTTCGCCATCTGACTCGATCGCCACAGTTCGCCATCTCACTCGGTCGTCATTGTTCGACATCTCACTCGATCGTCACAGTTCGCCATCTCACTCGATCGCTACAGTTCGCCATCTCACTCGAATCGCCACAGTTCGCCATCTCACTCGATCATCATAGTCCGCCATCTCACTCTATCGACATAGTTCTCCATCTCACTCTAATTGTCATAGTTCGCCATCTCACTCGATCGCCACAGTCTCGAGCCAAATTTCTGTTCCTGTCCTGATTTTGTCATATGGTCAATCCATCCAGGTATTTATATAGTTTTCTTCCAGTTTCTCTTTTCCTGTCATGTTTCCTGGTTGTCACTACGTATCTGGAATTGTGTGAGTTGTCGAATCAAAATGTACTATGAATGAACAACAGGGGTTTCCCTTGTCTTCTGGTGGTTTGCCTGCAGTTTAACTAGGGTCGATGACGTTGTCGGAAGGATAAGAGCGTTCGCTCTTTATTTCTTCCGAATCGCTGATGTCGAGGTCGGCGGTTCAACCGCTACACCGGCATTAAGTTGGAGCTCAGAGCTGACTTCTCGTTCAGAAAGCAATGACAAACCACTGAACGTACAGTTCTCTAGAAACTCAATTTGGGATTGACCAAAAGGTCCTGTAAAGGGCAAGAAGCATGTTTATTTTAGGCTTATCTGCTCTTTGTCTACAGAGGCGATCTTGAAAAGGCGAATAGCGGGTAGGATTATGGATGAAATAACGAGTATTTTACTAGAACACATCACGGATTACCCAAACAGATATTACCTTGGGTGTCCCGCCTGAAGTAAGGATACCACTTGGGCCTGAGAATCACGGCACAGGACATATGAGATGCCACCAGAAGGACGGCACAGATCATGACAATACTGGACATGGTGGAGAAGACTGTTTTGGTCACACAGCTGTAGCTTGACGTGAACTTTGATGTGGTCTGGTGAGATGTAGCGGTCTGTTAGAGATGCTGTCGATAGATCTGTGGGAGATGCATTGGAATAATGATACAGAATACATTCATCAATCAGTGGGCAGTTGGTTGATTCGGGATTCTCTATAAGACTGGTTTTTAACTCATAATTCCATTTCATTGACCTCAGATTGTTTAACCAGTCATTGTCATTGGCACCTTGCCGTCTTGACAGACGATAGGTTGTAAGGGATGGAGTTATTGCCTCTCCATAGCACAAAGCCTGGGCTAAAATATAGAGACCATGTGTTGCCCATGCAGCATGATCCCTCTCTCGGCCTGCCTGGTTCACTCCAGAGGAAAGGTAACACCAATACATCTGGAACAAGACAAGCTGCAGAAGCTGCCGGATCAGCAAAGCAATGCTCTAACTGTCCGCCTGTCGGAGCTTCGATCCTAGACCAGCCGCCAACCAAGGCTTAGGGCTTGGTCTGCCCTGCCATGACACTTTGTCTTTAGGTTGCATTTCCTCGCACCAGGGTAAGGCTTGTACCCTCCCAATTGCGCTCTTCCTCCCGAAGCCGTTGGCACAATGTGGGGTGCCGGGTTTGGTAAGCGCCGCCCAGCATTCGGCGCTAACAGAACCAGGTAGTACCGTCTACTGTTATACGGTAGCTCAGTCATATCTGACTAAGACCTGACACAAAAGATTGTTTAACCATAAAAAGAATAAATACAAACAGTTGGGTGCGTGTAACGTTTGCGAAAAAAAAGTGAGAAATAATAAACACAGACACAATGTACTTTCCTTACAATGAACCCCACTAAGGCAAATATAAATCACACGTAAAAGTATTTTAAAAAAAAAATTAAAAAATAAGTATACTACGACACAGCTAATCGACGTTTCGATTATAATAATTTTCACCAGGAACATCATAAACTGATCTAAAGAAAAACAGGAAATTAGAAAATGTAATAACATTAAAACACAAACAGAAACAAGTTTGGTATGACACGTTGGTAGGAAGGCGGCGCAATTCAGTTATGAAGGGTGCCAAATAGGGAAATGTGGAGCCGAACGTGTGCAAACAGTTAGATTCGAATATATAGAGGGAAGTCAGCAGAGTTATACAGTGACGTCTACAACAGTAGTGATTCCCGCTGGGTGGGTGCATTCCGAAGAGTTGATTAAATAACTTTCAATTTTAAAGATAAGAATTTTCATGAAAAGAGCTCGCATCTATCGGAGTGAATTTGATGTAAAGACTTTTCTCCAGACCTGGGCCCAAACTGTCATCCCTATGGGACCATGTTGCACAGTTCTAAATCCCCTTTGAGAGCTAAAAAGTCCCGGGGATGTGCAACTTCCTCCAAAGTAATGTTGTTAGGACCAGGTGCATTTTCTTCCGCTGTAAGTATTGGTGGACCCTTACCATTGTTTTGAATATTTATTTCCAGTTTCCTATCAACATACAGCTCTTGTATTGACTATATTATCTTGTCCCATCAATACTGCATCGGTTCTCCACCTTAAACATCCAGTGGTATTTCGAGTTTTCCTACCTGTTATTGTATTTATTTGTTGATACATGGAATGTGAGTCTTTTTCATAGTTTGTCCCAATTTCCATGCACTGTTGATTCAGCCGTACTTCTTCAACCACTTTGCATTTGTTTACTATTTCTTTATGTATTCTATAATATTCTTCTTTATCTTACTTTTCCTTCTTCGGGCCTGCGTGCCCAATTTGTTACCCTTCTTTTGTCCATTATCCGAAAAATTTCATCTGTCATCCATTTCTTCTTTGAAATTTTATGTTTGCGTGGATTGGTTTCTATAGATGTCTGTTGGATTTATTCCAACAACATGTCCCATTGTTCATCAATAATCTGTATTATCTCTTTGGCATTATACATGTTTTATTTTACAGTAACTTTGTACCTTTCTTTAATTTCTTTTGCGCGTCTTAAGTAATGCCAGATCTAACTTGATGTTCTTTGGGGTTTTCTTTATGATGTTAAGTCTTAACCTCATCTTTCCTTTAAGTGGCACATGGTCACCATGTCCATTTGCACCCGGTCTAGTTTTTGCTGCTATCAAACTGCTTCTTTCATGATAGCAAGATTGTATTCTTAGTGATTGCAAGATAGTATTATTTAGTAACTGAAAGATTGTATTCTTCAGTTATTGCAAAATGGTATTCTTTAGTGATTGCAAGATAGTATTATTTAGTAATTGTAAGATTGCATTCTTTAGTTATTGCAAGATTGCATTCGTTAGTGATTGCAAGATTATATTCTACGGTTATTGCAAGATTGTATTATATAGTGACTGCAAATTGATTCCTGATTGGGTATCTTTTTAAAATGGTGTTCTGGAAAATAAAAGCGACCAGCACAATGCCGACCACGTCACCCCTGAAGTGCCGATGTGCCCATTATGCTCTGGGACCATCCCCATACGTCCAATATTCCGTAGGCAAAGAACATGAGTCGATGGCATATGTTTGTTTTGTTTTACAACTTTGACCATGTTTAATATCCCACTATTCAATTTAGTTGGAAATATTCACATGTTGTTGGATATGTTCAAATAAAGCTGGGAATGTTCACATGTAGTTGGAAATGTTCAAATGTAGTTGGAAATGTTCAATGTAGTTGACAATGTTCGAATGTAGTTGAAAATGTTCAATGGTGGGGCTGGTCTGGTTCGCTAGATCAGTTCCGCGTCTAGCGTTCGTTGTCTCGGATGGCTGTGTGAGGTGCACCAAAATGGGATCTTCCCAGCCAACGTAAGTTAGCGAGGCAGGCTTTTCGAGAATGTAACCGCATCGTGCAGCCTGGGTCGTGGTTTGAGCGGGCAAAAGCGCAAAATTTGTACGACCGTTCGACAAAGTCTCGATAAGCGCCCACTCTCTCTCGATGAGTAGTGGGCCTGCAGTCAGTAAGCTGGTATAGCTTTTTTTTCGGTCTGTCCTGCCGGCGTAGCTTGAAAGCTCGTCGGTAGGCGTCCAGTGGTTTTGCATGTATCACCTTGTACCGGGAGGGCGCGCTTTAGCGATGCTACTCTTGGCTTGCGTGTGCGTGAATAGTCCGTCTGTCCGATAGATATCTGGTTGATCCTGGCAGTAGTCATATGCTTGTCTCAAAGATTAAGCCATGCATGTCTAAGTTCACACTGTCTCACGGTGAAACCGCGAATGGCTCATTAAATCAGTCGAGGTTCCTTAGATGACACGATCCTACTTGGATAACTGTGGCAATTCTAGAGCTAATACATGCTTACCAAGCTCCGACCCTCGCGGAAAGAGCGCTTTTATTAGTTCAAAACCAATCGTCGTTGCCCTTCGCGGGGCGCGGCGTTCCCACTGGTGACTCTGGATAACTTTGTGCTGATCGCATGGCCTTACGTGCCGGCGACACATCTTTCAAATGTCTGCCCTATCAAATGTCGATGGTTCCTCCGATGTGTCTCCACCTTGCCGTGGTGGGGGAACTTGCGTGTCCCATCGACCCCATGTGCTTGCCGATGGATAAAAACTACATATCGGACAGCTTGTGGGATAGGGACCAGACTAAGAGAGACACAACCTGCTGCTTTGCAGATAGACTGAGGATAGCAGTCAAAATCAGGCAAAATGATGTCAAAAATCTGTCCGGACATAACCTCTAAGGCTCCCAGCCGAGGTTTATGGCTGAACGTCTCTAAGCCATAAACCCTCGGAAGTGAGAGCCTGGCCGACACAAACCTACATCAAAATTGTGGTGAGGTGCTGAGCACGCTACATGCTTGGCACAGATACTCGTCCGATGGCTCTTAGCTGGGGAATATGAGGTATCCCCGGATGAGAGGGTCTGACCGTTACTCGCCCACAGACGCACGGAGGTAAGGTGCTGAGCCGGCAGCACATGTAGCCTACCTCGTTAGCGAGTACAAAAGGTGGAAAAACACCTCGGTCTCACGTCCCGTAGATAGTCTGTAATCGTACTCGATGGAGTGAGTGTAGTCAAAGGTGGAAAATTGTCTTGTTGACACGAAATGGAACGCCTGTCTTGCGAATCCATTACGTGGCAGCCCGAAGCGAAAGCTGTGTGGAAGTCGAAATAAGAGTATCGAAACCCGAGGAAGGCTAACCTCATCAAAAATGCCCGCTGAAGCCGGAAGTGTCAGCCTACGGGCGGCAAAATAAAAATGGCACTACGCAGTTACGTCCGAGTGAAATGTCTTTCGTGTCCGGAAAAGCTCTAACTAGTCTTCCCTCGTGCTAGGAATAGCTACCCAGTTTCCGAATGCGGCTCTTGTTCGGAACAGCTCTGACTGGGTAGTTTCCGAATGTCCGATGTGTCTGGAACAGCTTTGACGGACACAACGACAAGCACATGTCCGAAAAACTCGCTGAGTGGATATTAACTGCAGACCAGTCTGATCTGTGCAGGAACGGCCCGAGGCGAACGAAATGCCCAATATATTGAAGTGAGGAATTAAAGCAGCCATGAGCAGGACGTGACGATTCCCTCGGTAAGCCCAGCTCCAGGGCGCTATGTGCCGGCCCTGCAATTATGGAAGCCACCCTGGATGGCGGAAAATGCCATGGACTGTCCCTGCCTTCCTTTGAGGGACGACCGTTGTCTTAACACGTTCTAACGTGGCCAGCGGGGTTGTAGACGGTACCGCAAACAGTGAGAGTCTCCCAGGAATGCTACCTGGTCAAAAAAAAAAAAGCACGCAAAAGCCGGCTGTGTTGGCCTACGGGTTTCGGCCCAAGGGCGCATAACAGACACACCGCAATCACATCTGAAAAAACACTCCGGATGATCGCAAAGAAGAAGAAGAGAAAATGTTCAATGTAGTTGACAACGTTCAATGTAGATGGAAATGTTCAATGTAGTTGACTCTGTTTAATGTAATTGACTCTGTATAATGTAGTTGACCCTCTTTAATGTAATTGACTCTGTTCAATGTATTTGACTCTGTTTAATGTAATTGACCCTGTTCAATGTAGTTGATTCTGTGTAATCTATTTGACTCTATTTAATGAAGTTGACTCTGTTTAATGTAGTTGACCCTGTTTAATGCAGTTGACTCTGTTTAATGTAGTTGACTCTGTGTAATGTAGATGACTCTGTTTAATGTAGTTGACTCTGTTTAATGTAGCTGACTCTGTTTAATGTAGTTGACTGTTTATTTTAGTTGACTCTATTTAACGTAGTTGTCTCTGTTTAATGTAGTTGACTCTGTTTAATGTAATTTTCTTTGTTTAAAGTATTTGACTCTGTTAATGTATTTGATTCTGTTCAGTGTAATTCTCATCTCATTCCATCTCATGATGGTCCTCTTGTACCTTGCAGTGTCGAGGTGAAGTATAAACATCGTGAGAGTGCCCGATTATGGGCTTCATATATCGATATTCCCATGGACTCTGCTATTCCCTCCGTCCAACGTTTACGTGGTCGGCCTCTTCCACAGTTTCCATCTGGTCTGTATATCATTGCTTGTTGTGGTATGCTGTTGAATGGTAACCTACTTGCATGGCCAAACCATTTGACTTGCTGTTTTCTAATAAAATCTAGTGCTGCTTTAACCCTCACTTTAGTCTTGATTTCTTCATTTCTGATCTTATCTCTGCTTGAGTTGGTAGGAACATTGTGTTGTAAAGTGCTTTCTTAGTAGTTATTGATACATGTTTGTTCTTTAGTATTGGTGCCATTTGTCCAGTGAGTTGGTGTGCCTTATTGCATCTATGTTCAATCGACTTCCGGTCACCAGAATGGCGTTTAGGCGTTGAGCCGTTAAGGCCTGTGGCGTGTTTATGCTTGTTGCTATGGTTTGCAATCGCATTTTCCTCATGTTGGACTGGTAGTACATGGTTCCGTCGCTCTGCTACTGAGTGTGTGGGCGACACCGTGAGCTGTGAAATTCGCGTGGAATGCTTTTACATCTGTCCTGTACGGTGAACTGCATGTTCGGAACAATGGCTACCGGTGGTTGCTGAATTGACTGTTTTGCCCTTTCGGTTCACGAGTGCATTTTTCTGGAGACTCCTGGGAATCGGCGCTGAAGCTGCGGAGTTCGTGCTTTATGTGACACTTTCGGCGGGTCGCCCTGCGGTAAAAGACCGAGCCATGTGAGAAAACTCGGGTCAATGAGGTCTTTCTGGTGACTGCCGAGTCCATCGACGATGAACTGTGGTATTCGTGGATGAATTTTGTGTTGGCATTCTGACGGCGGCATTAAGCATAGTGTACCTGTGCAGGCTTGTTGGATTGCCGAGACTCCTGTCTATTTCACTTTTCACATTGGACAGTGGGGAGCATTTTGTGTGGTATTCGCTGGCACGGGAATGGAGCATAATGGGGACGACCCGTTGCCATGACGTTGGAACCTCGACTAACTAACTAACTATCTATTTTCAATCTCGTCTTCTGATCTGCCATTTGATGATATTATACTTCCAAGGTACTTGAAACTCTTTACTTGTTTCAAGGGATGTTCGTTCAGGTGAATTGTTGTTGTTGACCATATTTAATGTAATTTTCTTTGTTTAAAGTATTTGACTCTGTTTAATGTATTTGACTCTGTTCAATGTAATTGACTCTGTTTAATGTAATTGACTCTGTTTAATGTAGTTTTTTTTTTTTCGCATATCCTATTTACAGGACATGGCTGTCAACACCAGCATTTTACCGCTGTTGTTGATGTCTTGGCAAGATTACTCTCAGTAGTTTGCCATTGCTATGTGAAAGACCGGCTCACATCCCCCGCAATTAACCAACGTGACGGAATCCGCTACCGAATCTCGCGCAGCTGTGTTCCCCTACGTGGAAATAAGGGATTACGTAGAAAGTCGTTAAACCCTTCGCTAGGGAGACCAGCGTTTAATTTAGTTGACTCTGTTTAATGTAGTTGACTCTGTTTAATGTAGTTGTCTCTGTTTAATGTATTTGTCTCTGCTTAGTGTAGTTGACCCTGATTAATGCAGTTGACCCTGATTAATGTAGTTGTCTCTGTTTAATGTTGTTGACCCTGATTAATGCAGTTGGCCCTGTTTAATGTACTAGTAGTTGACTCTGTTAGCTTTTCTTGTACAAATCCGTTACAGGACGTCGTGATCAACGCCATGTTGATTTACTAGGCAATATTACGCTCGGTAGTTTGCCATTGCTTTCGTCTATATACTGGTTAATCACCATGATGGGTGTTGCGCGTCTTGAACACTTAAACATTATTTGATTCTTCATTGATTCTCCCTGGACACTGAGCTGGGGTCTGACGACAATGAAATACCTCAGAAATATATCAGAAATAACTCAGAAATAAATCAGAAATATATCAGAAATACCTCAGAAATACCCCAGAAACCCCTCAGAAATACCTCAGAAATACCCCTGAAATATAGTAAACATAAGTACAAATCACAGGAGGAGCCGTTGACAAACGATGCCTGATCCCAGCCAGTCTATATAGGTTATGTTGCATACTCACCTGATTATGTACTGTTATAACTCTCCGCCCGCTTCGTGACGAAGGTCTTACGGAAGCAGTTCGTAATCACGAATACCGGCGTTCGAGACACAGCTGTGGGCGGTTTGGCAGCACACCGCCTAACGTTGGTTTTTTTATGAAATGGTTCAAGTGCTGGTCGTTCAGAAAGCAATGGAAAACTACTGAACGTAAACTTATCCGATAACCACGAACAACCAAAATATTCTGAGGTTGACTGCAATGTTATGTCAAGGATATGCAACTAACTCTCCGCGGATGTGTAGTTGAAGTACCGGTCTTGCAAATCTTTGGCTTTGAAAGAGAATTTAGAACTGTGGAATATAGTCCCGGGCAAATGATAGTTTGAAAGAGAATTTAGAACTGTGCAATATAGTCCCGGGCAGATGATAGTTTGAAAGAGAATTTAGAACTGTGCAATATAGTCCCGGGCAGATGATAGTTTGAAAGAGAATTTAGAACTGTGCAATATAGTCCCGGGCAGATGATAGTTTGAAAGAGAATTTAGAACTGTGCAATATAGTCCCGGGCAGATGATAGTTTGAAAGAGAATTTAGAACTGTGCAATATAGTCCCGGGCAGATGATAGTTTGAAAGAGAATTTAGAACTGTGCAATATAGTCCCCGGCAGATGATAGTTTGAAAGAGAATTTAGAACTGTGCAATATAGTCCCGGGGAGATGATAGTTTGAAAGAGAATTTAGAATTGTGCAATATAGTCCCAGGCAGATGGTAGTTTGAAAGAGAATTTAGAACTGTGCAATATAGTCCCGGGGAGATGATAGTTTGAAATAGAATTTAGAATTGTGCAATATAGTCCCAGGCAGATGGTAGTTTGGGCTCAGGAGCCCTTTTACAGTCTAATATGTGGATTAGGTACATGGTACTAATTCCATATTTGATCAACCAATCGGCACACGATTAGAACAAGAATCGTCATGGCCAAGGTAGCCTTTTGCCAGATGGAAAACATATCTTATATATAAATTAGGATGTGCGTATGTATCTCTGTATGTATGTATGTATGTATGTCCTTTATACGCTCGCGAACGGCCCATCCGATTGAGATGAAATTTTCTACACGCCTTCCTTTCATTCCAGAGATGCCAACTGTCGTAGATTTTTTTTCTTCTTCCTCCTCCTCCCTCCTCCCTCCTCCCCCTCCCAAAATACGTACGTCCAGGAAATGGTCTTCTACATAGACACTTCTCTCTGAGGTCCGCGATAACATATTAACCTGGTGGGATGGCAATCAATCATCCTACTACCTCCTCCCTCCTCCTCCCTTCTCCCTCCTCCCTCTTCCTCCCTCCGCCTCCTCCCTCCTCCCACTCTCTACTCCTCCTTCCTCCTCCCTCCTCCTTCTCCTCCCTCCTTCTCCCTCTTCCTCCTCCCTCTTCCTCCCTCTTCCTGCTCCCTCCGCCTCCTCCCTCCGCCTACTCTCTCCTCCTCCTCCCTCCTCCTCCCTCTCCCTCCTCCTACTCCCTTCTCCTCCTCCTCCTCCTCCTCCTCTCTCCTCCTCCCTCCTTCTCCCTCTTCCTCCTCCCTCCTCCTCCCCCTCCTCCTCCACCCTACTCCTCCCTCCTCTTCCTAATCCCTCCTCCTCCCTCCTATTCCTCCTGTCTCCTCCTCCCTCCTTCTCCCTCCTCCTTCTACCTCTTCCTCCCTCCTCCTTCTCCCTCCTCCTCTCTCCTCCTCCTCCCTCCTTCTCCCTCTCCCTCCTCCCTTCTCATCCTCCCCCACCTACGTTCTCCTCCTCCCTCCTCCCTCCTCCTCCCTCCTCCTCCCCCTCCCTCCTCCCCCTCCTCCTCCTTCACCCTCCTCCCTCCTCCTCCTCCTCCTTCACCATCCTCCCTCCTCCTCCTCCCTCCTCCTCATCCTCCCTCCTCCCTCCTCCTCCCTCCTCCCTCCTCCTCCCTCCTCATCCCTCTTCCTCCCCCTCCTCCCTCCTCCTTCTCCCCTTTCCCCCCTCTTTCTCTTAATCCCTCCTCCTCCCTTCTCCTCCCTCCTATTCATCCCTACTCCTCCTCCTCCCTCCTCCTCCTCTCTCCGCCTATCTCTTCCTCCCTCCTCCTCCCTCCTCTCTCTTCCTCCTCCCTCCTCTCTCTTCCTCCTCCCTCCTCCTCCCTCTTCCTCCTCCTCCTCCCTCCTCCTTCCTCCTGCTCCCTCCTCCTCCTCCCTTCTCCTCCCTTCTCCTCCTCCCCCTCCTACCCCTCCCTCCTCCCCCTCATCAGTCTTCCTCCCTCCTCCTTCTTCCTCCCTCCTCATCCTCCTCCTCCCCTCCTCCTCCCTCTCCTCCTCATCCCTCCTCCTCCATTCTCCTCCTCCCTCCTCCTCCTCTCTCTACCTCCTCCCTCCTCCTCCCTTCACATTCCTCCTCCTCCCTCTTCCTCCTCATCCCTCCTCCTCCTCTATCCTCCTCCCTCCTCCTCCTCCTCCCTCTACCTCCTCCCTCCTCCTCCCTTCACATTCCTCCTCCTCCCTCTTCCTCCTCCTCCCTCTCATCCTCTTCCCTCCTTCTCCTCCCTCTTCCTCCTCCCTCTTCCTCCCTCCGCCTCCTCCCTCCTCCCACTCTCTACTCCTCCCTCCTCCTTCTCCTCCCTCCTCCTCCTCCCTCTTCCTCCCTCTTCCTGCTCCCTCCGCCTCCTCCCTCCGCCTACTCTCTCCTCCTCCTCCCTCCTCCTCCCTCTCCCTCCTCCTCCTCCCTCTCCTCCTCCTCCTCCTCCTGCGATCTCCTCCTCCCTCCTTCTCCCTCTTCCTCCTCCCTCCTCCTCCCCCTCCTCCTCCACCCTACTCCTCCCTCCTCTTCCTAATCCCTCCTCCTCCCTCCTATTCCTCCTGTCTCCTCCTCCCTCCTCCTCCCTCCTCTTCCCTCCTCCACCTCCCTCTTCCTCCTCCCTCCTCCATTTACCCAAGACAGACAGACATACAGATAGTCGGGAACGGGATCTTATATGACTACTTATATGAATTAAATGAGATGCTCCCCACCAGAGTCTGGGCGAAGCCGGGCCGTGTCAGCTAGTTGACCTATAAAAGGATGTCAATTGCAACGAGAAAAAGTGCTGAAGTGCTATATACAACCTGTACTTTTGTATGGATGCGAAACGTGGAAATAAGCAAACAAGCTGGGAGAAAAAATACATCTAATGGCAGTGGAGATTTGGTTTCTGAGGAAAATGCAAAGAATATCATTGATAGACATAGAAACCAATGGGTAAGTTCTACAAGAAGCAAATGAGAACAGTAAACTGGTTAGAGAAATTAGATGTAGGCAGTCAACATGTTTTTGGACACGTTATAATTAAAAATGAATTACAAAACTTGGTGGCAACTGCCAAGATTGGGGTGGGGGGGGGGGGGGTGGGGGGAAGAACAAGGGGAATGCAGAGAAGTAAATACCTGGATGGCTTGGTCACGTGGTATGGTCTAGACAAAAATACTGAGCTGATCTACGATTCTGGTGATCGTGTAAAATGGCGAAACATGACCGCTCACGCTTATCGGCATGGCACATGATGATGACTCAATTAGTGATGATGTCAAAAACCTGTCGACCGTATATACTTTCTAGGAAATTTTCTGGAAGCCATTTTAGGTTTTTTTTGCCTCATAATAATGTGCAGTCTCCTTGGCCTAGTGTTCAAGCTGTCTTCCTCGCGCTCTGAAGGTATGGGTTCGATTTCAGGCTACGTCGTTCGGTTCACGAGTGCATTTTTCTCGGAGACTCCTGGGGGTCGTCGCTGGAGCTACAGAGTTCATGCTTTGTGCACCGCTTTCGGCAGGCCGTTCTGCGGAAATAGACCGAGCCATATGGGATACACCCGGCGCAATGAAGTCGATTCTCTCGACTTTTAAGACTTTTTGACTAGTAGTAGTAGTAGTGCCGGTCTCTCTGGCTGTGGGGTTACAACACTTTCTCTCTGTAATCCCGTTTATCACGCAGAGTCTCGCAGCGGAGCGAGAACTGAGGTGGTTCGACCCCCGCTCGTGACTTGCGGATACTGAGCCGGCCGCTCAGAAAGCAATGGCAAACTACTGAGCGTAATCTTGCCAAGAGATCAACAGACAGCTGAAAGATGCTGCTGTTGACAGCTAAGTCCTGTAAAAGGATACGCAAAACAGTAGTAGTAGTAGTAGTAGTAGTAGTAGTAGTAGTAGTAGTAGTAGTAGTAGTAGTAGTAGTAGTAGTAGTAGTAGTAGTAGTAGTAGTAGTAATAATAATAATAATAATCATAACTTACGGAGAATATCTTTCTATTGGGATAGAAAACTTTGTGTAAGATCTGACCGTGTTCCACCAAGCGATTCTGGCTGTCTGTTGGTGTGGACGGATGGCAGCAATACTTTATATCATGGATTCCCAGCATGGCGCATGATATCGATACGATATGGTCGTTTTTAAACACCCTTACCTTCGACGTAACAGATAATAAAACTACTGGATTCCCGTAGGAAGCGAATGTTTAACAGCGAGAATCAGATTTGTATTTTAGGTCTTGACTAGAAGCACAAGAAGCAGACAGAAAAGTGAATAATAAACAGACATTTAATGTCGTTAAACAGAGAACGTCTCAATGGCTTCTTGTTGGCAGTCGTTGCTAACCGACATGTCTTTGAGAAACTTCCTTTGTCCCGTGTCAATTTTTTTAAAAGTTTTCCAACTTTGAGATATTGTTATGTTAAAACAAAGCAACCGCAGGAGTGCTCTGAAAGTGGACTTCCTATTGTCCACTACCATGATTTGAAGGAGCAATCGGAGCACTAATGGGCAGTTGCACAGTGCGACGAAGATGCTCCTGTATCCAATCGCCCAGTGCAGAACAATTCCCCATTCATTGTTAATGAGCGCGTCTAGTAATGGTACAACGGTGAACGAACACCCGATATGTTGCAGTTTAAAGACGGTTCCAAAGTCTGTCAACAGGCTTGTGTAAACTCCTTATTGAATAATCGCACTCTACTTGATGCTGCTGACAATTTATCTAAAATTTCTCTTGCCTTTTTATGCAGTTTGCTGATGTTTCGACTGAAGAAGATAATGAAAGCAACATTGTTTGCGTTGTTAATGTGAACAAAGATACATTTAAAAAAAAAACATACTACACACTACATTACATATATATCTATTGGCGAATCTTTGAGGCCATTAAGACAGCTCATAAACAAATTCAAAAGTACTTGGTGTTTGTAATCTCAATACACTTTGTATGTATAGCAAATATTAAAAAAAAAAAATCTTTCTTCCGTTGATAACACCATTCTACTTGGAATACACAGAATTACCCCAGCAGACGACAGCCATTGGCTGCATATTGCTTCACGATGGACCATTGTTTGATGAACATTGGACTATTGTTTGATGAACATTGTTTGGTGACATCATATGCTTCATTTTTCAGATTTGTTCTACATGCAAAGTGTAGTGAGACTTCACAAACACCCGGTATTTATTGGCGTTCTCAGAAGTAGAATGATGAAGTAGAGATTAGATGACACACTTTTTTTGCATATCCTATTTACAGGACGCCGGTCTCCGTGGTCGAGGTGTTAGCAGCTTTCTCCGTAACCCCTAATACTCTCGTGGTTGACGTGAGCGCACGAGAATTGGAAGCAGTTCGAGTCGCGCCAGTGACTTATGAGAGTATGGAGCCGGTCGCTCAGAAAGCAATGGCAAACTACTGAGCGTAATCTTGCCAAGAAATCAACAACCAACTGAAAGATGCCGATGTTGACAGCGATGTCCTGTAAAGGATATGCAAAACAACATTTACAGGACATCGCTGTCAACAGCAGCATGGTACTGCTGTTTTTGATATCTTGGTAAGTTTACGTACAGTAGTTTGCCATTGATTTCTGAACGACCGGCTCCCCTACCAACACGTTAAAACCAAGCGCGACACGGCCTGCTGCCAAATCGGTCGCAGCTTTGTTTCGAACGCGGGTAAGCGGGCTCACCAATCGTGTCCGCAATCCCTTAGCCACGGAGATCGGCAGATGACACCCTAGACAACATAACAATGGGTGAGTCTAGAAGGTCAAACGTCAAAGTTCACTTGTTCTTACAGAGAGGCGCTGTTGTCATTTGAAGGTGACATATTCGAATCCCGCTGAGGCTACTATAGCTTTTAATGTTTATGATGTCTAGTGTGTCCTCTGATCTCTACTTCCCTCTTCTGCATTGTGAGTGCCAATCAATACTTGTGAATTTCCGTATGAACTACATAATATATTGCCTGGCGTATTTTGTAGTTACATTGGAGTGTTAATAACTACTCGGAGAAAGAAATGTTTCTTATGGAATGGCTCACCCCGCTTCCATTGTTTATGTTTACAACATTCATTTATCAATGTTTGTTTCCTATGGGAATGTTTTATGCATTATTGATGAACGAAAGATGAGTGATTGGAAGGGGCGAATGGAAGACGGGCCTGCGTGCCCAATTTGTTACCCTTTGAAAATAAAGTCCGTTCGTTCGATTGTTCAGAGGTCACAGATTGTGAGAATTGTAGAGATTTTTAAACCCTGGCCATGCGGGAGTGTGGAGGAATAAACAGGCTGATAGGCTGGCAGGGAATGCACCTCTTGGTGGTTGATTACCTATGGACAAGGAAGAGGTGGTCGTGCGCCTGTGGGACCAGGTAGAGAAGATGGGGGAACAGATTGAGAACCCGTGTGTGGAAAGAATTATATTGCAGGCGATCGGTAGGGGTTCTAGGAGAATCTCACAACTGAGAGGGAAGACCAGGAGAACTTGTAATCAGATAGTGGTGGGAGCGATTAGCAGTGTGATTCTTCGCTGGCTGTTGAACAAGGGGACGGAGTGCATATGAGAATGTCCTGAGTGCAGTGATGTCGGTTCTTAGCTCAACTCAACTCAACTCAACTAAACTTAACTCAATTCAGCTTAACTGTATCTCATCCAAAAGGATTCATGTGTTTGCTTCATGTTATATATTATTATTTGTTTCTGCGATCTCTCGCTTTGAACTCAAGCGTAGTCCATACGCCTGCAACAACGTCTAATGCACAGGAGTGATGTTTGCGTGTGGATTAGCTTTCCCTATTACCATTGTCCCTCGCCATCAGATGAACCCACTCCAACTTTAGAGGTACTTGTAGTTTACGTTTCCAAGACAAGGGCGAGAAGTCGACATTTTCGTCCAACTGACCAGTACAGGGGTTGAACCTGCTACCTCGGCATTAGCACACCGGAAGTTTAAGACGGAGCGTTCTTATCCATTCAGCTATGCTGATCTCCAATGTTAAGTATTTCTGTATTGTGAAATTCACGAGGTACATAAAAATGCCAGGAAACCAATTATATGTCTTCTTTTTTGTTTTAACATTTTGACCGTGTTTGTTTTTTTACATGTTGATTGTATCAACTTCGCACTGAGGGGCGACTTGAATGAGTCCCCTACCACTTCCTATATTGAATCTTCACTGTGAAGTCACATACTCAGTCTCATGTTATTTCCCAGCCACATGTTCCAATGTCTTCCTCTTGCACATTTGCCCTTAAACTTCATTCCTGCACATCAAAGAACTATCTATCTCTACGACATCATCATCCAGTGTTTTGCTCTGTACAGTATATAACCTTTCGCCCCTTAACAATCTTTCCAAATGTCACTTTAGTTAGTCAGTCACGCGGTTACAACTTCACGGTAAAGTGTCTCCCCATTATGCTCCTTTCCTGTGCTAGTGAATATCACACAAAATGCTCCTCACTGCCCCATGTGAAAATTGGAACAGACAGAAATGTCTCTATGTCAGAAGCCACATGTCCGTCCTCTGTTGCCGTATTGTGTAAATTGTCTATAGTATCTCTAATCTGCCTATCTGCGGACCTTTCTATGCTCTGCTTCGCCGGTACATCTCCTTCTTTATTTATCTTTTCCGGACATTCTTAGTTTGTTTCATGCCACACATGTTTAATTTGTCATAATTATGCATATCTCAGCTCTCTCTCTCTCTCTCTCTCTCTCTCTCTCTCTCTCTCTCTCTCTCTCTCTTTTTTCTCTCTCTCTCTCTCTCTAACATGTTTACATACACACAGACATATGCACGAAGACAACTTATCATAAACATCAGAAAAAGGCAGTCATCGTTTTCTGGCAACATTATGAAAAGATATAAAATGGAACACGTTGTGACAACCGGAAAGATTTATAGAAACAGCGATTCTTGACAGTCTTGTGTCATGGCACAGAAGGGAGTCAACACACTAATTAAGCCATGCCCTCGGAGATCGGAATTTGTGGAGAGGCAGGATCGCCCACGCCACGTTTGCAAGACGGAAAACATACACTTCAACAAACAGGTGTTCTTCATACAAAGTGTAGTGAAACTTTACAAACACCCTGTGTATATATAACTATTTATACGTTCTCGCTTTCGTGTATGTAATGAAATGCAAAGATGCTGATGTGTCTTCGTCGGGAATCCATATTTATTTATTCCACCACGCATGGCATCATTCGTACACACAAGTCTGATTAAAAAATGGTGGTTTGCTCATGGTCGCCTTTGTGATAAAGCATGCCGAGGACAACAAACTGTTCACACTGCAAGACTGGAAGAGAATCATAGCCATTACCGATAATGATGGCAAGCAATCAGCACCCACGTCTTTCAGCCACCTTTTACATAGCTCACAAGTATGCTCGGAATGAGTGGTGTGTTCGCTATCAGGATAGATGCAAGTATCACCAGTTTCGTGTTCTTTAAATATAGGGTGTATTTTTAATGACTGTGCAGTGTTTGAAAATATAGCCGGTCCAAGTTTTGTAACAACCGTCTGTAAAGTTCATGCAACATAATAGGTAGATACAAAAACCGGCAATATTTTCAAACACTGCACAATCATTAAAATTACACCCGGTAGTTCAAGAGTGGAATCGCGGTTCAAACAACAATACCAACACCAATAAACAAACAAATAACAACAATATCAATAACATGGTAAACATTTTAAATTAATTAACACCAATAAGAACAAACACATAAACACAACAATATATCATTATACTAATGTTATTTATTTTATTTAAAACAAGAAACAAACAAACAACAACAGTATCAATAACATAATACCCTTTTTATATTAATAGCATTTATTATTTTCTAAATATCAACACACAAACAGGAACAATATAAAACATTGTAGACTTGTAATATTAATTGTATAAATGTTCTTAAAAGAACAACAATCAAATTACAATAAATTATAGCATAAATTGAGTCTTATAGTGAAAGTATAATTGATAGAGAAATTGTTGTCTTTTGCGGGGGAAGGGTTCAAATCTCACAACGAGGTGCAATGCCGTGTTTACTTCACACGTCACTGCGGTAGATCCAGCTTCATGACGTGTGGCGAGGGATTTCGTTGGGCAGGACAGGTGATCAGACAGGAAACTGGTTAAGGTTAACTCATGTCATAATACAGGGTGTATTTTTAATGACTGGAGTTTTTGAAAATATCGCCGTTCTAAGTTTTGTATTCACCCCCTGTGAAGTTCATGCAACATAATAGGTAAATACAAAACTTGGAACGGCAATATTTTCAAAAATCCCACAGTCATTAAAAATACACAATGTACGTGAACTATAACTTCATAGTAATTTATCCTAGTGCTAGGAAATGCAACCTAAGGACTAAATGTCATGGCACGGTAGATAAGGCCTTAAGCCTTGGCCGGCAACTGGTCTAGGATGGAGGCTCCGACAGGCGGACAGCTAGAGTATTGCTTTGCTGATCTGGTAGTTTCTGCATCTTTCTTGTTCCAGACGTAGTGGTGTTACCTTTCCTCTGGAGTAAACTAGGCAGGCCGAGAGAAAGAGAGAGAGAGAGAGAGAGAGAGAGAGAGAGAGAGAGAGAGAGAGAGAGAGAGAGAGAGAGAGAGAGAGAGAGAGAGAGAGGGGGGGAACCATGAGCAAGACATGGTCTTTAAATTCAGCCCAGGCATTGTGCTATGGAGTGATATAACTCAATTTTAAAAACTATCGTCTGTCAAGATGGCAAAGTGGCAGTCATGACTTCATATTCCTACGGTAATATCTGTCAGTAGGGACGCAGAGGTGTTTCCAAGGCACCAGGGCCAGGTTCTATACTGGCCAAGACCTACTAACACGTCCTAGTCGTGCGTCCTGGGCAATAGGTCCCTTTGGGGTCCTGACTAACGTAGTAGGATCGCTGATTCTTCCGAAGTCGGAGAGTATCTCCCTGCACGGCGAGGAACCACCAATCTGCACACCAATAAGCCAGACATGGCACAACGGATACTTCTTCTTCTTCTTCTTCTGCGTTCATCCAGAGTTTTTTTTTTAAATTTGCGGACGTGATTGCGTTGTGCCTGTTTACAGCAGAGCTGCGTTCTTGCGCCGTTAGGCCGACACTTCCGACTTCTGCGGGCATTTGTTGACCGGGTTAACCTTCCCGGGGGGACAACGGATACTCACGCAAACCTCAGGTCCTGTATGACGTCACACTGATGTTGGACAACAGGATGTCTTCATCCGACATACAGGACTTCGCGCTGGGGTTTACAGTCAGCGAACGCAAACAAGCAAGCAAGCATCTGCCATTAGATTACGTGTTTGGCACAGTACATCATTATCATTAACATCATCATCATACTTAACATCATCATCATCATCAACAACATTATCATAATTAACATCATCATCATCGTAAAATCAGCATCATCATCAGTAACAACATTATCATCATTAACATCATCATCATTATCATCATCATTAACACAGTCATCATTAACAACAACATCATCATTAACAACATCATCATCCACATCATCATCATCATCCTCTATCATCATCATCATCATCATCATCATCATCATCATTGTCAAGGTCTCCAAAGGACATGACATAGAGGACGGAGGACAGACAGTCAAGAACCGATATTACACTACTCAGTACATTCCCATAGTTCTCCGTCCTCATCTGTAACAGCCAGCGAAGAGCCCCACTACCCATGGTACCAGCAACTGTCTGATTATGTGTCCGTCTGGCCTTACATTGGAGTTTTGGGTGTCAGCCAGATCCTATTGTCACTCCCCGCAGCACGATTCTCTCCAAGCTGTGATGATCTATCTGTTCTTCTGTACTATACACTTGATTCCGAAGTCCCCCGACCACATCTGCCTGATCATGCACCTGTACCCCATCCACGGATGCAGACCCAGCCAATCTGTCCGTCTGCTAGTTTCCCACCACACCAGCATTTCCTGGTGGAACAATCCAACAGGTTCTCTATCTTTGATTGTTGAATGGAAGCCTTCCACTCTGTCCGAAGCATGTCTGTCTTCAAATTTCTCACCAGACTTTGTGAGCCCGTTACAATTACCACATGTGTGTGCTGTTTGCCTTCCAGCCAGCAGAACCCCGCTGTGACTGCCTCCACCTCCAATCTCAGACTAGATGTTACAAATGACTTCAGTCGAAACGTTCGCTTGCATCTGAATATATCTGTTATTTTTTTATCTTCCTAGTAACATGTTATTGTTCCATCTTCCTAGTAACATGTTATTTTTCGATCTTCATAGTAACATGTTATTGTTCCATCTTCCTAGTAAAATGTTATTTTTCGATCCTCATAGTAACATGTTATTGATCCATCTTCCTAGTAAAATTTTATTTTTAGATCTTCATAGTAACATGTTATTGATCCATCTTCCTAGTAAAATATTATTTTTCGATCTTCATAGTAACATGTTATTGATCCATTTTCCTAGTAAAGTTTTATTTTTCGATCTTCATAGTAACATGTTATTGATCCATCTTCCTAGTAAAATTTTATTTTTCGATCTTCATAGTAACATGTTATTGATCCATCTTCCTAGTAAAATTTTATTTTTCGATCTTCATAGTAACATGTTATTGATCCATTTTCCTAGTAAAATTTTATTTTTCGATCTTTATAGTAACATGTTATTGATCCATTTTCCTAGTAAAGTTTTATTTTTCGATCTTCATAGTAACATGTTATTGATCCATCTTCCTAGTAAAATTTTATTTTTCGATCTTCATAGTAACATGTTATTGATCCATCTTCCTAGTAAAATTTTATTTTTCGATCTTCATAGTAACATGTTATTGATCCATTTTCCTAGTAAAATTTTATTTTTCGATCTTTATAGTAACATGTTATTGATCCATTTTCCTAGTAAAATTTTATTTTTCGATCTTTATAGTAACATGTTATTGATCCATTTTCCTAGTAAAATTTTATTTTTCGATCTTTATAGTAACATGTTATTGTTCCATCTTCCTATTAACATGCTTCGTCCATTCGCCTACAGCAGCAGCTCATCATCTGTCTTGGGGATTGATTGTACAATTTGTCAGGCTATATACAGACCACGCCTTGATACTGTCCATGAAAAGGGCAGATGGAGTATCATTACCATCTTGTGTCATACCGATGGGTGTGGCCGTTCATTTAGGTCTGTATTTCTTGTCCCGATTATGCCGTGTCACTAAACCATCCACGTATTTATATTTGTGTCTTTCTTTTGCTCTTTTCGTAAAAAGATTTTCAGTTGTCATTAAGTTTTCTAGTCTATTTCTCCTTACAACGTGCCCAAATAATCTTGACTGTTTACGTTTAATTTATGTAATCAATTTTACAGTTGTCGCGTGTTTTCGGGCAATAAATGACAGTATTATGCACGGGACACCACTCACGATACATTTTATCGATTACAGCTCTTGAACTGAAGAACTGATTGTGTGTGGAACAGGCTGCAATGAACAAAGACGAGCAGGCTTTCACATATACTCACCCTTTTGAACACTGGATATAAATTCTACGAAAGTAGTACTCATGCTTCGCACACATCGGATATCCCTGCTACAAAGTAATACTCATGACAAACACCTTATACCATTGCAACGATCTCTCAGCCATGCCAAACATTGGATATTTCTGCCCAAAATGTAATACTCATGTTAAAGTGGATATTGCTGCCTCAAAGTAGGACTCATGCTAACTATTGGCTATCCATGTTCCGAAGTAATACACGTGCTAAACATAGGATATCCTTGCCTAAATGGTTTACTAATGCGAAACATTGGATATAACTGCCTCAAAGTTGTACCCATGCGAAACTGTGGTGTCTCTGTCTCAAAGTTGTACTCATGTTGTCTATAGGATATCCCTGCTCCAACGTAGTACTCATTCGAAATACATTGAATATTCCTGAACAAAGTAGCACTCATGCAAGACACTGGATATTCCTACCCAAAAGTTGTACCCATGTTACACAGAGAAGGTTCTTGATCGATAGTAATACTCGCGGTAAGAGTTGGAGATGCTTGCCCCAAATTAGTACTCATCCTCCGTACACTGGATATTCCTGACCAAACAAAGTACTCACGCTAAACAAATGAAAGTGCCGTTACTTTGGATGGAATCTGTTTAGAGGAAGCGTACCTGACACACATTCATACAGAAGTCGGATACCCTTATCTTGGAAATGCATTACAAAGTTTGGAGCACTTCCCTCGAAAGAGGCACGAAGAAGAAGAAATGATATCGTTGCCAAAAGATGAACTTCTGCTGTACTATGGATATCCCTGACTAAAAGTAGTACGAAGGATAAGTCAGAGTGGATTGGATATCTTTTCTCCAAAGCTGTACTCGTGGGAAACGATGGATATCCATGCCCAAGAGCTTTACCCAACACTAAACATTGGATATCCTCGCGTCAGAGTCATTATTGTCATTTAGAAGTAATGTCATCAGCTTGTTCTGTTCGTTCCGCTGAACAGGCAGACTTGTGGAAGACACTGTAGATCCAACGTACTGTTCAATTTCTGGATCTGAAAGACTGACGCTATCATTTAAAATGTCCTGCGAACTACGATCATGTTGTAGCACAGTATTGTTCGCTGAAGATAGAAATCTTGATTCGACTTTGGTGAATAAGTTCGACCAATCGTTAAAGTACGTAAAATGTGTGGACGGCTGGTCCGTTTCCAGGGTTACAGCCCGCTGGGGTCGCACCATCTTTATGCCAGTATCTTCGTTGAGGCTGAACGATCGTTGCTGTAGGCCACCCAGGGTAGATGCAACCGAGATGGAATCAGAGCTCTTGTCTTTGTCTATTGGAAGCAACTGAGTTGAATCATAGCGACCGTCGCAGTTGTTTCGCCTACTGTCGGTCATAGCTTGTATTTTGTTTGCGTCGCTTTGAATATAGCCGTTGTCGTTTTGACAAGTCATGGACTGTGAGTCTGGCCGATTACTGGATAGAAAAGGAGACGGAGGTCGAATTAACTTGGGATTTCTTTGAGCTCTTCTCCGAGTCTTGCGTGGTGGTATTACAGGGCGTGACTGTATGCTCTCTTTCTGTAGGTTCTCTTGGTGAGAATTGGGTAGCTTACCACTGACTATCTTTGGATTAGACACTTTGTGGGCCATTTCTTGTGCCTGTTGATTAATGCTGCTAGCAGTTAAGGAGAAATTATCTGCAAATGTTTCTTGGTTAGTGTGTTTTGAAGTCATCAGCTTACGGGAAAGAGGTATGTTTGTATCATAAGCACCGGAAGTGTCGATATGAACATGTGCAGATTTCTTGACCGAGTCAAAATCATCAATATTTGGCCATCTGCTAACTCCTGCCTCTGCACCAATGAATTCTGAACTGATTGGTGGTAGATGGTTTGAATCTCTGTGTTTGTCTGAAATAAATGCTTCGTCAGCAATTGCTTTATTACCCGCGAAGAGTCGTTCCACTTCGAAGTCATCCTCGAAAGATTCCCAGTGTGGTTTAAGATGTAGGAGTTTGTTGTTGTTATTGACACTTGGTTCTGAAGCTTGATACTGGTTTGATGTTTTGTCATGATGTGTGCTTCTTGACCAGTTTCCAGGAGAGGACGTATCTTGAATACTGGTACCGCTGTCTATTCCATCAGTACCATGAGCAAGATTCGGCCTTGGACTATGACTATCCCGTAAGGCTACGATCCTGGCATGTTCTCTTTCAGGAATCTTGGGCGCGACACGTTTCTTGCTCTTGATTTTTGCCACAGTGTCTTTAGAAGCTTCTTTGCTACTCGAACTCTCCAGCTGTGATTCTGGATAGTGGTGAGGTGGATTTCTGTCTCGACTAAAACGGTCCGTTTCGTTATTAAATTGATGCAACTGACCTGACTTTCTAATATCCGACACGGGGCTTAACCTCGACGTGATTTCAGAATCACCTGTTTCTCTGTTGCTAGAATAGCCAGTGTGTCCGTGTTCATCACGAGGCAGCGATGTGTGACTGGTTCCAGTCAGAAGTTTCCATATTCTTGGGGACAAGTCTTGCTGGAAACTAAGATCGTCAGATCTAGAAGCCACAGCTTTATTAGGATGTTTGTTGTTAAATAAGGCATTATATCTGTCGTCGATCATTTTCTTAAACCGTTCATCCTTGGAATAGCCTTCAGAGTTTATGATCAAGTCAAAGAACTCTGAAGACCAGGGTCTACGCGAAGACCAAGAATTAATGCGGTTATCGCGGTTATAACTTGAGAGATGATCGTTAGAAGCGGACCTAGTCATTCCATCTCTGATGCCCCTGCCAGGTGTTGACTCGGAGCTGCTTGTCATGGAAGGAGCGCTCAATCGTCTCACTTTTTCTGAAGAATCCACTTCAATCAAGAATGGGTTATTCGCTCGGGCTAGTCGTCGTACTCTTGGGGGTTTGGCACCTGCTTGATGCAAGGAATTGTTCTGTCTCCCAGTGTCTGCTGTCGTCTCCTCTTCTTCTTTCGTTAGAACGATTTTCGGGATGTTTGATGTATGTGCAATCCGACGCGACGGTAATGTTGCTGATGTTGACGGAACACTTGACAGTTGTGCAGCAAGCTCTTCGTTTAATGTCGTTTCATACTCTTTATTTTGGATGTCACTTTTGCTTGCATTCTTATTTCTCCACAGATGATCTGCTGCCGCAAACACACTGACATCACTGCCAATATTTTGTGACTCAAGCTTCTTGTTTCTTCTCTCTTCCATAATTTTTATATTTGCTTTTCTGACAATTGGAAATATATAGTCGTCCTTAGGTTTACTTTGCTGTTGTTCAGAATTTTGGTCAGGTTTATTTACGTGTATTTTTTCTGTTTCTTCGTTTGCTACATGTCCTTTCGAAGCAGTTTCTTTGACATTGTCGATGCTATGTCTACGACTTGTCTCTGAGTGTTTCCCAAAGGCCTTCTGACCTCTGCTTAAATTATTTATTTGATTAGGAAAGGAACCAACGAAAAATTGTGAACTGCCAGAAGGATTTCCAACCTCGGTGAGGTCATTGACAGTTTCATAAGTTGCGGAGGTCGTGGACATGCACCCTTCTTGTGGAACTGTCAGATAGGTCATGGCCGATTCAGAAATTGTGCTAATTTTCCTGGTAGGCGACTTGACCTTACTGAACACGGGAGATGTGATATCTGTCACCCTAAGTCGTGTCTCATCAAAGCTAATACATTTATACATTCCTGGTCTTTGGTCAGCTCTTCCAGAAGCTGATGCTCGAGTGTTCGGGTTAAAAGCGTTCATAGAGTTGCTATCTTCCCCATTAATACGATTGGTATCTTTAACAACAGTGATCCTAGCCATTTCACGTTCTCCTTTAGAGTATTTTCTATCATCCCAGCTCTCCCAATATTGTTCGTCTCTGCATTCATCCGATACATACCCATCATTAGAAGAAGTGTAGCTTGGCTGAGCTGATTCATGCGGATCTTGCTGATGGGGAACTCGATAATTATGACTTAATCGAGAGACAGAAATGTTGTTGGCTGGAATATAACGCTCGTTACCAAAGTTATGTCTTGTTTTAATTTTAGGTTCATTTTGCGATATCCTTTCAGAAGTTTTGAATATTTCACATTCCGTTTGTGGAATTCTATTAAAGGTATAGACCGTACCATCAATAATCTTTGCTTGCCGATTGGCAGATTTAGGTGAGCTTTGAATCCTTTCTGAAAATCCGTTTCTCGAGTCTGAGTTATCATGTATAAATGTTGGATCATCGTAGATCAAATCTTCATTATCACAACAGTATTCCTTTCCATTATACTGCGTATGTTGTTGTGTATACACATTTTCTTTTGCTGCTGCAGACATTCTGTCCATTTCAAATATCTCTCTATGCGTAACAACACCAGTGGCAAGGCCTGGTTTTGTACCAAACTTTCCTGCATTGGCAACTGCACTTCTTTGGCCAATATTTGAATTCCGATCATCTCTTGGCTTTTTCAAAACGCTCGTGTCTATTTGCTGTTGATAGCTTCGAGGTAGCTCGGACACAGAGTGCAGTGTTGTATTTCCCGTTTGAAATTGTTCTTGCCGTGTGTGACCAGCTGGAGTGTCATCTCCGTCTCTGTGATGCCTGAAGATGTATTTGTATATGCAAATTATTATTTACAAATAAGATACATTGCCTTAACTTCAACGCAATATTTTCCCGTTGCAAATTTGAGTAATAACAGCACAAACAACAGGTTACGCGATTTATTGCCTTGCATATTTTGCTGTATCTCTACATACATAGATCAATCTAGAAAACCACAACACAATGAATCATTATACCTAAAATGCTGAACTACACAAAACATAATCCTATATTCTATTGTAAGTGATACCACGGTAGTCATATACCTGGCCGACCTACCGACCTACCTAATTACCTACCTGCCTACCTGCATACCTACCTACCTGCTCTACCTGCCTACGTGCCTACCAACCTACTAACCAGTTTATTCATATTAGTTTTAGTGGTTATGTGAGGCAGCGTGTATGTGTGTGGATGGATGGGTGTGTATATGTGTGTCTATGTGTGTGTGTTTATATGTGTCGATATATGTGTGTGAACATGTCTATGTGTGTATGGGTGTATATGTGTGTGTACATGTGTATATGTGTGCTTGTGTTTGTGTGTGTCTGTAAGTGTGTTAAGGTGTGCGTACATGTGTGTTTATATGTGTTTATATGTATGTGCGTGTGTATATGTGTGTATGTATGTGTGTGTGTGTGTGTAATCGTGTATGTATGTGTATATGTTTGTGTGTGTAAGTGTGCATGCATGCAGTGTATGCGAGGGAGTGTGTGTTCGTGTGTTATGTGAGTAAGTGTGCGTAAGTATGTGTATGCGGGTGTGGATTGTGTAGGTGTGTGTATGTGTGTGGGTATATGTGTGTATTTGCTTGTTATGTTGTGTGTGTGTGTGTGTGGGTACGTGTGTGTGTGAGAGAAGAGAGATAGATAGAGATAGATAGAGAGAGAGAGAGAGAGAGAGAGAGAGAGAGAGAGAGAGAGAGAGAGAGAGTTGAGCGCATGCATGTCATCTAACATCTATCCCATATTTTTTGTGTATTCTCATTTTCATATTATCATTTTGAATGCCAACTCATTTTAACATGTATAAAATGAACACATGTAAATTACTGTAGAGTGAGTGAGAGAGTTAGTGAGTGTGAGTGAGAGAGAGTGAATGAGTGTGAGAGTGTGTGTATGTCTAGAGAGAGAGAGAGAGAGAGAGAGAGAGAGAGAGAGAGAGAGAGAGAGAGAGAGAGAGAGAGAGAGATGAGCGCACGCATGTCATGTAACATGCTATTCCATATTTTTTATGTATTCTCATATTTCATATTACGAGGTATCATTTTGTATGCCACTTGATTTTATCATGTATACTATAATCGAATGTACACTACTGTAGAGTGAGTGAGAGAGTTAGTGAGTGTGAGTGAGTAAGGGAGTGTGAGTGCGTGTGTCTGTTTGTTCATAATAGTAGGTTGGGGATGGTGGGGAATGTGTGTGTGGGTGGATTCATGGAGTGTGTGGGTGGGCTCAGGATGTGTGGGTGGGTGTGGGGTTGTGTGTGTGGGTGCGGGGTTTGTGTGTTGGTACGTGCGGAATGTATGGGTTGGCAGGGAGATATGTGTGTGGGTGGGGTATGTGTGTTTGGCCAGGCGGTTGTGGGGAGTGAGTGGAGACTGATATATGGGTGGATGATTGTTGGTGGGTTATGGGATGGGTGGGGGATATATATGTGGGTGGGGAGATGTGGGTGTGGGGGATGTATGGTGGGTGGGAGATGTGTGCAGGTAGGGGTGGTTGAGGGTGTGGGGATGTGTGTGTGTATGTGGGTGAGGGATGTGTGTGGGTGGGGGTTGTTTGGGTGGATGTGTGTGTGGGGGGTGTAGGAGATGTGTGTGGGTTGGGGGATGGGTGTGTGATCGGTGTGGGTGATGGATGCGGATGTGTCTGGGTGGCTGGGTGTGTGTGGCTGGATGGAGGATGTATGTGTGGGTGGTGAGGGTGATTGAATATGGGAGATGGGTGGGTGGGTAGGAGATGTGTGGGAGATGTGTGTGTGGGTGAGGGATGTGTCTTGGGGATGTGTGTGGGTATAGTGTTGTGTGGGAGGGAAGATGGGTGTGGATAAAGGATGTGTGGTTAAGCGTGGGTGTGTGGGTGGGTGTTGATGTGTGTGAGGGTGGGGGATGTGTGTTTGGAGGGGTGGTTGGGGTGTGTGAGTGTAGGTGGGTAGATGGGAGATGTATGTGTTTATGAGTGGGTGAGGGATGTGTGGGTGTTAGTGGTTGGGTGATAAGTACGCGTGTGGAGGCATGTGTGAGGGGGATGAGTGTATGGGTGGGGATTGTGTGTGTGTGTGTGTGTGTGGGTTGAGTGTGAGTGGATGGGAGGTGTGTGTTTGTGAATGGGGGATGTGTTGGTGGGTGGGGATGTGTGTGTATGGGTGGGGAGATGTGTGTGTGGGTGGGGATGTGTGAGTATATGGGTAGGGGTATGTGCTTAAGGGATGTGTGGCTGGGGGATGGGTGGGCGAGTAGAGGATGTGTGGGTGGGTGATTGTATATGGGTAAGGTTGTGTGGTTAAGGGATGTGTGGTTAAGGGATGTGTGGTTAAGGGATGTTTGGTTGTGGGATGAATGGGTGGAGGATGTGTGGATGGGTAGAGGATATGTGGGTGGGTGAGTGTGTGTAGGTTAGGAAATGGTGGGGGATGTTTGTATGGGTGGGCTCGGAATCTGTGAGTGGGCTGGAGGAGATGGGAGATTATGTGGGTTGGTGCGGAATTTGTGTGTGGGTAGGTGCGGGATATGTGAGATGGCGGGGGGGGGGTGTGTGCGTGGAGAATGTGTGGTTGAGGGATGTGTGTTTGGCTAGGTGGTTGAATGTGTGTGGGTGGAGGAGGATATGTGGGTGGGTGATTGTTTGTGGGTAATGGGACGGGTGGAATATATGTAAGTGGGTGGGGAGATGTGTGTGGGTGGGGGATGTGTGGGTTGGGAAATGTATGTATGCTTGGGGTGTGGGTGGATGAGATGTGTGGTTGGTGGGAGTGTGGGTGGGGAGATGTGTAGATGTGGGGATGTGGTGGATGGGTGGGGGCATGGATGTGTGTCTGGGGGGTGTGTGTGTGTGTGTGTGGTTGGTGGGGATGTGTGGGTGAATGGGGGATGTGTGGGTGGGTGTTGGATGTGTCTCATAACATTGTAATATGCATTGTTTATGTTTACAAAACTCATTTGACAATCTTTTTCCTATGCACTATTGATGAACGAAAGATGAGTGATTGGATGAACCGAATGTAAGACGGACCTGCGTGCCCAATTTGTTACCCTTTATTTTCAAAGGGTAACAAATTGGGCACGCAGGTCCGTCTTTCGTCCGTTAGTTCGTTCCTACCTACCTACTTACATACCTACCTACCTACCTAACTACCTACCCACCCACCCACCCACCCACCCACCCACCCACCTACCTACCTATCTACCTAAATACGTAATGCCTACTCGTATAACTACATTGCTATGTATTTACCTAACAATCTTCCTACCTACCTACTTATCTACCTTCCTACCTACCTACATTCATCCATCCATCATGTGCCATGCCTGTAAGCGTGGGCGGTCATGTTCTGCCATCTCACTCGATCACCAGAGTCGTTGATCAGCTCAGTGTGTCTGTCTCGACCATGCCACAAGGCCAAGCCATCCAGGTACTTGCTTCTAGGTCTTCCCCTTGGTCTGTTCCCCCCGATTTTACCAGTTGTCACCAAGTTCTCCAATTCATTTCTTCTCAAAACATGCCGAAAAAATTGTGACTGTCTACGGCTAATGTCTCTAATCAGTTTACGATCTTCATTTGTTTCTTGAAGGACTTGTTCATTGGTCTTTCTGGCTGTCCGTGGTATTCTTTGCATTTTCCTCAGAAATCACATTTCTACAGACATCAGATGTTTTTCATCCTGACTGCTCATTGTCCATGCTTCACATCCGTATCAAAGTACAGGTTCTATGTTGCATCTCAACACTCTTTTTCTCGATTCAATTGACATCTATTTATTGGTCAGTATGTTTTTCATCTTGCTAAAGGCTACTTTTACCATGGAGATTCTCATTATAATCTCTTCAAGGCATCTCCCATCAGATGTTATTACTGTTCCGAGATAATTGTACCTATTCACTTGTTGAAGAATATTCCCATTTACTTGTATATTACATTGTGGTATTTCATTCTTCCTAGTGACGACCATAATCTGTGTCTTTTTACAATTTAATTATAACCCTAGTTATTCACTGTGTGTAACAACCGAATCTACTAAATTTTGCAGGTCCTTCCTACCTGCCTGCCTGCCTGCCTGCCTGTCGGCATCCATCCATCCATCCATCCATCCATCCATCCATCCATCCATCCATCCATCCATCCATCCATCCATCCGTACGTACGTACGTACGTACGTACGTACGTACGTACGTACGTACGTACATACATACGTACGTACATACATACATACATACATACATACATACATACATACATACATACATACATACATACATACATACATACATACATACATACATACATACATACATACATACATACATACATACATACATACATACATACATACATACATACATACATACATACATACATACATACATACATACATACATACATACATACATACATACATACATACATACATACATACATACATACATACATACATACATACATACATACATACATACATACATACATACATACATACATACATACATACATACATACATACATACATACATACATACATACATACATACATACATACATACATACATACATACATACATACATACATACATACATACATACATACATACATACATACATACATACATACATACATACATACATACATACATACATACATACATACATACATACATACATACATACATACATACATACATACATACATACATACATACATACATACATACATACATACATACATACATACATACATACATACATACATACATACATACATACATACATACATACATACATACATACATACATACATACATACATACATACATACATACATACATACATACATACATACATACATACATACATACATACATACATACATACATACATACATACATACATACATACATACATACATACATACACACATACATACATACAACACTTACGCAAACACAAACACATACATACATACCTTCAGACAGACAGACAGACAAACAGACAAACAGAAACACACACACACACACACACAGATACGAACCCTGGATGGCCACGTCTATGCCTTGATCTGCAGCACGTGACAACAACACCCACCACAGCCATCACCAGGGCCACGGAGAGACTAGCTGTAACTGGCACGGCCCATTCTGCAACAGCAATGATGTTTTGTGCAGTAATTTACAAATCGACGTTCATTCACATGGTAGTAATTAAAGTAGTTACATCATTTCATCAATTTGTGAACATCAATTGACAAACTGGTGTTAGATCATATGGCAGTGATTAAAATAATCACAGCAATTTATCAATTTATAAATGGAGGTTCCTTCACATGGTAGTGAATACAATAATCACAGTGATTCGTCCATTTATAAATTGATGTTCATTCACATGGTGGTGATTACAATATATACAGACATTTATCCATTTATAAACTGACATCCATTTACAAGGTAGTGATTAATATAGTCACAGCGACTCATCAATTTATAAATTGACGTCCGTTCACATGTTAGTGATTAAGTCATATAAATTCATCAATTTATAAACTGACGTCCGTTCAGATCGTAGTGATTAAGTCATATAAATTCATCAATTTATAAACTGACGTCCATTCAGATGGTAGTGATTAAGTCATATAAATTCATCAATTTATAAACTGACGTCCGTTCAGATCGTAGTGATTAAGTCATATAAATTCATCAATTTATAAACTGACGTCCATTCAGATGATAGTGATTAAGTCATATAAATTCATCAATTTATAAACTGACGTCCGTTCTGATCGTAGTGATTAAGTCATATAAATTCATCAATTTATAAACTGACGTCCATTCAGATGGTAGTGATTAAGTCATATAAATTCATCAATTTATAAACTGACGTCCGTTCAGATGGTAGTGATTAAGTCATATAAATTCATCAATTTATAAACTAACGTCCGTTCAAATGTTAGTGATTAATTAAGTCATATAAATTCATCAATTTATAAACTAACGTCCGTTCAAATGTTAGTGATTAATTAAGTCATATAAATTCATCAATTTATAAACTAACGTCCGTTCAAATGTTATTGATTAATTAAGTCATATAAATTCATCAATTTATAAACTGACGTCCATTCAGATGGTAGTGATTAAGTCATATAAATTCATCAATTTATAAACTGACGTCCGTTCAGATCGTAGTGATTAAGTCATATAAATTCATCAATTTATAAACTGACGTCCATTCAGATGGTAGTGATTAAGTCATATAAATTCATCAATTTATAAACTGACGTCCGTTCAGATCGTAGTGATTAAGTCATATAAATTCATCAATTTATAAACTGACGTCCATTCAGATGGTAGTGATTAAGTCATATAAATTCATCAATTTATAAACTGACGTCCGTTCAGATCGTAGTGATTAAGTCATATAAATTCATCAATTTATAAACTGACGTCCATTCAGATGGTAGTGATTAAGTCATATAAATTCATCAATTTATAAACTGACATCCGTTCAGATCGTAGTGATTAAGTCATATAAATTCATCAATTTATAAACTGACGTCCATTCAGATGGTAGTGATTAAGTCATATAAATTCATCAATTTATAAACTGACGTCCGTTCAGATGGTAGTGATTAAGTCATATAAATTCATCAATTTATAAACTAACGTCCGTTCAAATGTTAGTGATTAATTAAGTCATATAAATTCATCAATTTATAAACTAACGTCCGTTCAAATATTAGTGATTAATTAAGTCATATAATTTCATCAATTTATAAACTAACGTCCGTTCAAATGTTAGTGATTAATTAAGTCATATAATTTCATCAATTTATAAACTAACGTCCGTTCAAATGTTAGTGATTAATTAAGTCATATAATTTCATCAATTTATAAACTAACGTCCGTTCAAATGTTAGTGATTAATTAAGTCATATAAATTCATCAATTTATAAACTAACGTCCGTTCAAATGTTATTGATTAATTAAGTCATATAAATTCATCAATTTATAAACTGACGTCCATTCAGATGGTAGTGATTAAGTCATATAAATTCATCAATTTATAAACTGACTTCCGTTCACGTGGTAGTGATTAAAATAGTCGCATGCATTCATTATCTGTTGTTTACATATTAGTTATAATGTAATTGTATAGACTGAGCAATGTATCAACGGGTGTTTGATCCCAAACTATGGGGCTTTTAAAACAACAAGACAAGAACTTAACTTCTCCAAAAAGAACTTCACATCTCCTAAAAGAACTTCACAACTCCTAAAAGAACTTCACATCTCCTAAAAGAACTTCACAACTTCACGTCTCCTGACAAGAACTTCACGTCTCCTGACAAGAACTCCACGTCTCCTGACAAGAACGTCACATCTCGTGACAAGAACTCCACGCCTCCTGACAAGAACGTCACATCTCGTGACAAGAACTCCACGTCTCCTGACAAGAACGTCACATCTCGTGACAAGAACTCCACGTCTCCTGACAAGAACGTCACGTCTCCTGACAAGAACTTCACGTCTCCTGACAAGAACTCCACGTCTCCTGACAAGAACGTCACATCTCGTGACAAGAACTCCACGCCTCCTGACAAGAACGTCACATCTCGTGACAAGAACTCCACGTCTCCTAACAAGAACGTCACGTCTCCTGACAAGAACGTCACGTCTCATGACAAGCACTTCACGTCTCCTGACAAGCACTTCACGTCAAACTTCACGTCTCCTGACAAGAATTTCTCATCTCCTGATAGGTATGCTAGGATGGAACCAAATCGGATTCACACCAGCACACAATAACTGGATGAGGTTAGTGCTATGCTCATAAGTATCCTCTACAGGTTGTATGTGTTCTTTGTCAACAGACTCCCGCCCAAATTCCTATTGGAAAGTGGAGATGATAAAGGGTAAACAATGCATTAATAATTACCTTTAGTATCAACGACGGATGGTTGATAGTAAACACCGGTAGCTGAACTAGACTCTGCATTCAGGATAACCATTGACCCAGCAATATTTTCTGACGGATGTTGTGAGACTCTGACAATTAGATTATTCGATGGTCCTGGTAGAACCGGTGTTGGTCCCCAGTCCGAGATGATCACGGGGGTTGTGCTCAGCGAAGTATAAAACACAGTTGAGCGGACGGGCAAATAACCTGCACTGAGAATGGTATCCGTGTAGTCCCCACTTGTATACATGGTGAAATCTGAGAACGGTTGTTTCAGGCTGGACACTTCTGTATTTAACTCAATGTTGCCAGTAAATCCAGGCTCTTGAGAAATATCCACAGGCGACCCGGTCGTGTATTCTGAATAAATATATGTTTCATTTCGATGTCTGGCTGAAAAAATCTGGTCTGAAGTGTTTGTCAACAGGACTGTACCCCTGTTGCTTAACACGTAGTCGCTAAGAACAGGCGTGGTTGATATAGACTTTGTCCATGAAGAACCTACATTCATTGTGCTGCCATTAGTGGGAGTACCCGACAAAGAAGTACCATGTGATGAAATATTAACAGATTCTGAACGCGACTGTTCGGGTGGATATGGCGAGAAGTTGCTCATCGCTGACTTGATATTGTCCAACAGATTTGTCATCGTTGAGTATTCTATTTGCGGTATAACTGGCATGGAGGATGACATGAAATCTCTTGGGGAATACATTTCAGTTGAGGTGTCTGTTGACGATTTCAGTGTCTCCGTTGCAGGAAGGCTGTCATAGTGTAATATTGCTGTAGTGCTATGAACACGAGAATCAATCAATGGATATGTTGTTGGTGTGACTGTTTCGTTGTTATTATTAGCCAAAACAATAAGTTTGCCTTTAGGTATCAGAAGCTTCAGGGATCTATAATCACTGTTTGATTTGTTCAACATTGATATCTCAAAGGGAGGTATCGTTGTTGTCACAAGAGGATAAGCATCTGAATGAATATTTCTTTCAAAACCACCCGATGACATGTCTGCTTCTAGAAGATCAAAAGAAGGTGCAAGGTCAAACTTTTCGTTTGATACTAAACTCTGTGACAATTCCCTGGCTGTAGTTTCCAGCGCCACAGTCTTTGATAGAAATGATGTCTCTAAATATAAATCTCGGCTTAGGATTTGAATAATGACACCGCTATCAGATATGGATGAATGTGCTTTGTGGTTCGAATCTTTCTGACCAACGTTGATGGTCTTTGTCGTGTCAACGGACGATCCCCCGGTAGACGATGACGCCGGAATAACTGCATAGACAAAACATATGCGTGTAATTAATTGGATAGGTACAATAACAATAACAACACACTTATTGGGTAGCATCAGAAACTTCTTTAGGATTTATCAAACATGGAGTACATGATGCGGGTTCTTTAACAAATAAGAGAAAAGGACACAATTTTCTACCAAATAAAGAGTAAATGGCACCGTTTCTTTACTAAACAAGGAGTAAAGAACAACTTGACTTTACTTTTTTATCTTCATATAAACGAAAAAAACAAACAAAAAACAAAAAAACAAAACAAAAAACAAAACAAAACAAAACAAACGAGAAAAAAAAATTAAAGAGTGAAGACCACTGTTTGTTTCATTCATTCGTTCAGTAGCATGTCCTTTGCAGAGCCTCGCTCCCTTAACAACCTTCCGGAAAACTTCTGGATGACAAGCAAGATGTCCCGCGTCCGATACACCCATCTGGAGATCATCCGCCACATCCTGCACTCATCTTCTCTTTGGCCTTCCTTTACCTCTCTTCCCAGGCATATACCCCTCAATTATTGTTCTCTCCAAACTTGCATGACGTTTCAAGTGACCAAAATATATAAATTTTCTTTGTTTTATCGTCTTTAATAGCCAACCCTCTTCAATATTCAGCTCTTGAAGTATGGATGCATTTGTTCTTTTCTTAACCCAAAATATTCATAGAACTCGTCTATAACATTTATATTCAAAAGCATTTATGCGCTGTTCAGCGTGTTTATTAAGTGTCCAGTTCTCACAGGCGTATGTTGCAATGGGAAAGATGCATGCTCTTAAAATCTATTTTTTTTAGTTCTATCTGTCCCACTCCATATTTATTAAGTTGTTTTAATCTTTGAAGAGCAATTGATAGTCGTCGTTTAATTTATTTCATTGTGTCACCATTGTTCGTAATTAATGACCCAAGATATTCGAAATTTTCCAACACCTCCAATCTTTCCTTATTAACATATATTTCTTTCTCCATAGCAGTTTGCAATGTTAGTTGGCTCCGCGGGAGTGAGAACAACATCTGTACAAAATTTCATCTCAATCGGATGGACCGTTCGGGAACGCATAAAGGACAAACAAACAAACAAACAAGCATTGTCTTATCTTATATATATATATATATATATATATATATATATATATATATATATATATATATATATATATATATATATATATATATATATATATATATAAGACCTCTGACATTTCTCATTATATTTTCGGCGTACAGGTTAAACAAATAGGGTGACAGCACACAACCCTGACGTATTCCTTGCTTGATGTCAAAGCAATTTGATGTCTCGCCATCTATTCGAACCGCTGCTTGTTGATCTAGATAGAGCACTCTTATGAGATGTACTACATGTGAAGGAAAGCCCATATTTCTCAAGATTTCCCAGTTTCTGATGCTGTACACAGTCAAATGCCTTTGAATAATCCACAAACCATGAGAATAGGTTTACAATAAATTCTCTGCATTTCTTTATTATTAAACACATGTTGAGTATGTGATCTCTTGTTCCTCTTCCTTGTCTAAATCCAGCTTGAACCACGATGATCTCTTCTTCCATTTTCTTACCAAGTCTTCCCATTATAATTTTTAGTAGAATTTTACTTGCAAGACTGATCAGGGCAACAGTTCTATAGGTGGCGCATAAATTTAAGGTTGCTTTTTTTGGTATTGGAATAAGGATAGTTCTCTTCCAATCTTTTGGCCATATACCATAATTCCAATTCTGTGTACATAATGCTTGATAGAATTGTATGTTTTCTTCTCCTCCCACTTTAATTAGTTCAGCTGGTATCTCATCACGTGCTTTCACGCATCGAG
>OY992892.1:19005336-19062836 GCA_963921405.1 Cepaea hortensis
TTGATACGTTGAGTATTCTTCTCAGGAATCTATTTTCTGTTGTGTGATTTTTCTTTTCTCTTTTTCTGTCATTGTCCAGGTTTGGCATTGGTAGCATTGAATTGGTAGGAAGATTGTGTTGTAAAGTGCTTTCTTAGTAGTTATTGATACATGTTTGTTCTTTAGTATTAGTGCCATTTGTCCAATGAGTTGGTTTGTCTTATTGCATCTATTTTCAATCTCGTCTTCTGATCTGCCATTTGATGATATTATACTTCCTAGGTACTTAAAACTCTTTACTTGTTTCAAGGTTGTTCGTTTAGGTGAATTGTTGTTATTTTTTCTTCTTTAGTTATATTCATTACCTCTGGTTTGCTTGTGCTAATATTCATGTTATGTTCCCTACACATTTCGTTTAGACTATTCATGTGGTCTTGTAATTCAGCTTCTGATTTTGCAATTAGTGCTTGGTCGTCCGCAAACAGGAGTTGTCTAATGGTTAGATATGCAGATGGTTCTTCTACTGTGTTCTCGTCATGTGGTATTCTTGCTATCTCTGTTTGGCTGGTTTCTTTACATATGTTGTCTATATATGTTATGAACAAGAGAGTGGACAGGACATAACCTTGTTGTACTCCAGATCTTATGGTGAAGGGTTCTCCAGTTGCTCTCACTATGCATTCACTGTTGTTGTATAAGCTTCTACATAGGTTTGTTAGATGTTTACTCGCTCCATATTGTTTAAGGATTTCCGACAGCTTGTTTCTATATACTCTATCAAATGCCTTTTCTTGGTCGACAACATAAATAGACACACGCTCACAGAAGAAGAAGAAAGAAATAGAGATTAGAAGATTTATTTCTTGGTCTACAAAGGCTAAGTAGAGTGTTTCAATGAATTCGATTGATTTTTCTGTAAGTTGTCTAAGAGCAAAAATGGCGTCTGTGCATCCTTTGTTGTTCCTAAATCCAAATTGTGTTTCGCTTAGTTGGGGTTCTATAGTAGGTCGTAATCTCTTCTCAAGAAGTTTGCAAAATATTTTCCCAGTATGACTCAACAGTGAAATGCCCCTGTATTGTGTGTAGTCTCTTTTGCTGCCTTTTTTTTTTTTTTTTTTTTCAAATTGGGATGATTATGGCGTTTCCCCAGTCTCGTGGTGTCTGTTGTTCTACCCAAACATGGTTTAATAGTCTATGTAGCCATGCTGTTCCTACTTCTCTTGCTGCTTTAATTAGTTCATTTGGTATTTCATCTTGTCCCAGTGATTTGTTCTTTGGGGCTAATCTGATGGCTTCTATAATTTCTTCTTTTAGTATGTCTGGTTCTAGTTCTTCAGTGGCATCTGTGTAGGTTTCTTGAATTCCTGTGACATCTGATGGGATGTTGAGAAGTTGTTCGAAATACTGCTTCCATCTTATTATGATTTGTTTTTGTTCACTTATTGGTTCTCCATTTTCGCTGTTAATTATTTAAGTTGGGTCAAAGGGTTCTCCTCTGGTTCGCATTGCAGTTATCTTTTTGTAGAAGTTTCTAGTTAACTCCTTGTAGTTTTTATTTAGGGTTTCTCCATACTCTTCCCAGTCTTTTTATTTTTCCCTCTTTACTATTCTATTCACATGTCTTCTCGCTATTCTATATTCTATTTAATCATATTCCTGTTTGCTCTTCAACCACTTTTTAAATGTTTCCTTTTTGTCTTTTACCGCTTTCTTTACCTCTGTGTTCCACCAAGTTGTTATTTTATTTATCCGTGTTTTACGTTTTTTCATGGTTCTACTTGCTATTTTTACAGTATTTAAAATGCTTGATTTGAACATCTCCCATTCTTCTTCCACTGTTTTTCTTTCTATAGGTAATCTTACAAAGATTTCAGTTATTTCTTTCTCGTAATATTCCCTTACTGCCTCGACTTTAAGGTTTTTTAAGTTTACTGATTCGCATGGCATGTATTTTCCTTCTCTTTGCTTTCTTCTTCTGATGGTTCTTATTGTGGCAATGACTGCTTTATGATCTGTGTTTATACTTAAATTGAGCACTGCCCTTGCATCTAATATATTTCTCTTTCTGTTATTTCTTGTTAATATAAAATCAATTTGGCTTTTAGTATCTAGATCGTTCCATTTATACCAGGTGTATACTTGTGAGTCTTTATGTTTGTAGAATGTGTTTGTTATATAGAGGTCGCGTTAGCTGCATAGCTCTATTAGTCTACTTCCGTTAATCATTCCTTTCATGATGCTGATCTCCAAATGCTCCCAGATGTTTTTCTATGCCCACTCTGTTATGTAATATAACTGCTGTCGCCTGCCACGTTTTTATTTATTTTTATATTTTATTTTGCATTCGCTCGCTTTGAACTCAAGCGTAGTACAAATATGTGCTACTGCTTCCAGTGCACTGGACTGATCTTTTGCGAGTGGATTAGCTTTCCCTGTTACCAGTGCCCCTCGCCATCAGGCGAACGCACTCCAACTTCAGAGGTACTTGTAATTTACGTCCCCAAGTCAAAGACGAGAAGCTAACATTTTAGTCCAACTTAACCCACTACCTCATCATCGGCACACCGGAAGTTTAATAACGAGCGCTCTGACCCATTCGACCATGCTGACCTCGTTGCCATGTGATTTAGATGTATTTCTTATTTCGTTTATGAGTGTCAATCAATGACAATAGCTGTACATGCATATTTCACAGTCAACAAGGAGAGTAACAGAAAGGTGTTAACAAAGATACCTGTGTATTATGGGTAATATCAATCTGCTAACATGTGCGATGTGGTAAGACAAGGAGCGTAAAAGAAAGGAGGTGTTAACACAGATACCAGTGTATTATAATTATGGGTAATATCAATGTGCTAACTTCTGCGATGTGGTAAGACAAGGTCAATCGGGAGACGAAACCATGTTATCTTGCACCTAAGTGTGTTATCTAATCAGCGGTGTGCTGCCACGTGCAGGCTCATTAATATGTTATCTTTGTCAACACAGAGCAGTTAGCGCTGTCTAAACTATCAACAACAACAACATCGTGGGGTCATTGCTACGTACCGAGTCATGTGCTTTATGAGAGTTACGCAAGGAGATAGGAAATCCCACAGATAAACAAAGTAATGATATGTTTTTATGTTTCAAGTACGTCCGAGAGTTTTCATAAGTTGTCTGATCTTAAACTGGGGTTGACAGAACAACAGGGGGTGTATAGCAACAACAACAACAACAAAACTATAATAATAATGGCGATAACAACAACAATAATAATCATGATGGCGACAAAAGTAGTAGTAGTAGTAGTAGTAGTAGTAGTAGTAGTAGTAGTAGTAGTAGTAGTAGTAGTAGTAATCATGGTTATTTTTTGGCCGTTGCTCGATTTGAACTCACGCGTAGTCTATACACGTAATAATTATTTCTAGTGCATTGGACTAATTTTTTGCGTGTGGATTGACTTTCTCTATTACCAGTTTCCCTCGCCATCAGGTAAACCCACTCCGACTTCTAAGGTACTTGTAATTTACGTCTCCAAGTCAAGAACGAGAAGTCAACATATTAGTGTAATTGAACGATGTCGGGGTTGAACCCGCTACTTCGCCACCAGCACACAGGAAGTTTAAGAGAGGCGCTCTTATCCATTTGGCCATGCTTTCCGCCGATTGATTGATTGATTAATCTAGGAACCGACATCACAACATTGGGAGCATTCCCATAGGCGCTCCGTCCCTATCCTTAGCAGCCAGCGAAGAGTTCCAACACTAATAGTTCCAATAGCAATCTGATTATATGTCTGTCTCGCCTTTCCTCTGAGCGTTGAGCGTCGGCCAGATCTCCTCGTCACTCCTCGCTGCCTCATTCTTGCCAGACCATGATGATCCATTTGCTCCTCAGAGGTGTACACTTGCTCCCACAAGGCCGCAACCACGTCTGCCTTGTCATGCATCAATACTCCGCGGGAGGAGGGGGAGAGGAGGATGAATAATAGGAGAAAAATGAAAGGAAGAAGAAGAAGAAGAAGAAGAAGAAGAAGAAGAAGAAGAAGAAGAAGAAGAAAAAGAAGAAAGAACGAACGAACGAACGAACGGACTTTATTTTCGAAAGGTAACAAATTGGGCACGCAGGCACGTCTTACATTCGGCCCTTCCAACCACTCATCTTTCGTTCATAAGTGCCTAGTATATTTTCACTCACCCACCCATATATCCTCCACCACCCGCCCACACACCCCCAACCACCCAGCCAGACACACAATCCCCCAGCCGCACATCCCCCACCCACACACACACACACACACATTCCTGCCAACTCACACATCCGCACCTACCCACACACAAAACTCACACCCACATCCCCAACTTACACACACCCACACATCCCACACCCACACACACATCGCCCACCTACTCACCCCAACCTACACACACTCACCCTCCTATGCAGAAGAAGAAGAAGAAGAAGAAGAAGAAGAAGAAGAAGAAGAAGAAGAAGAAGAAGAAGAAGAAGAAGAAGAAGAAGAAGAAGAAGAAGAAGAAGAAGAAGGAGGAGGGGGAGGAGGGGGAGGAGAAGGAGGAAGAAGAAGAAGAAGAAGAGGAGGAACAGTTTTCATAAAAGTGACGAGCATTGTCCCGCTGTTTATGCTTCACCTCGACACCGCAAGGTACAAGAGGAACAAACATGAGATGAAGGAATTGTCAGCATTCTACAGTTAAACTTGTTCCGTGTCACAGGCACAGGGTTAATGTTTTTAAGTACCCACAAAAAACTTCCGCTGGCGATCAGAACCTGGGTCAAAAGGTATGGTCGCCTCGGCCACCGTCTCTTTATGCATTTCTACAGTCATTTAACGCGGATCAGACGTTGTATATGTATTCATCTGCTTATATGTTTGCACAAAACCGTATATTTAACTTCAGAATGTTTTCCTTTTATGATTCGTGCCACCTGTACGGCTGAAATTGATGACTTAACGTCGACAATTGTGCAGGACAGATCGGGAAATCCCGCAACAGCTATATTTGTATAGCAAGGGCGTGGCCATCTACAGCTGTAGTTTGTGGTTTCCGTGTTGTTTTGTTACATAATCAAGGATGAATTCACAGTTTCTTCCATGGTAATGGTTATAACCTACTGAGATAAGAATTGTTTGAAAGATGGGGAATCCCTGAGGTAATCAAAGCGGTTGAATGGATAAATTGATCGCTGCCGTTGACGATTCAAGAAGACAAAGAAGCACGCAATGCCATTTAAATTTATTTATTTAGGACCATCTGACATCTCTATATACTAATAAATACTAATAGTATTTATTACTATATATATTACTATTCTGCTTTTGAAACCATCTTGTGTGGCACAGTGGTGCAACAATCTGCAACATCCACTCAGCGTATCTATTGTAGAGCACTAGTAGTAGTATACTATTAGATGTAAACGATTTAAAACAATGAATTCCATTACTATTGACTGTTGGATACACGCGAGAACTCAATTTAAGGCCTGACGTGGTAATCTACAACAGCTAGGAAGACTAGTCTGTTTCCTGTGTAACAAGCACTGACAATAAGAATTGATAATATAATACTTTATATTGTTTATGCCATATGGCATTGGTGATCATGTCTGTCCACAGCCTTCTGTCTTGTGTTCTGCCAATCATTTTTGTTCTGATTCCGATGTTCCTCTCTTGTCATGATGTTTACTCTCTTGGTCTCTCCCTGTCTCCCCTCCCCTCCACCTTTTCCCATTTTAATTATAATACAAATAATAATAATCATGCAGTATAACCACTGCAGAGCATTGCTGCCACCACAGCTCACAGAGCATTGCTCCCACCACAGCTCACAGGATATAGTCCCTGGGGACCAAGTCATTCCTCTTCCTCAGTTAGTTTCATACTCAAGGTATCTTTACTATTCATTGTCTGAAGACAGCACAGCTGAATAGATGAGATCAGTCTTTCTTAAACATCTGGTGTGCTGATACTGAGGTAGCAGGTTCAACCCCTACACAGGTCAGTTGGACTAAACCGTTGACTTCTCACCCTTGACTTGGGGACATAAATTATAAGTACCTCTGAAGTCAGAGTAGGTTTGCTTGATAGTGACTGGCACTGATATTAGGGAAAGCTAATCTACACCCAAAATTCAGTCCAGGTTTCTAAAAGTAGTGTGTATGGACTACGCTTGAGTTCAAATCGAGAGAGCACCCAAAAAAAAATATCCATTGTCCTTCTTCATGTTTTCAGACCCCTGCCTCTTCTTCCAGAAAACATGCTTTCCATCGCTGTTCCTTTCCAACCATTGTATGAAAATCAACACCAGGCGGTCTACTGCCAAATCACCCGCAGCTGTGTTTTGAACGTGGTATGCGGGACTACAAACTGCGTCCGTAACCCCTTCTCCACGGAGGTGTTGGGCTCAGTGAGTACATGGTGCTAGACCCATAATTTCATTGGCCAGTTTGTTCCTCCAGGAAGGGCGTGGTCAATAACATGCTGGCTGCCTTTACTTCCCAAGAAAGTTCCTGGTGCCTATTTTCAGCTTAGTTGGCCTAGGAGCCCAGATAAAATCTGTTCAGATTGAGATCTGAACCCATGACCACCGTACCGGCAGGTAAGCATCTAGCCACTACGCCATCTCGCCTCCTTAGTTATAGAAAGAGTTAAACTTTAATTATATATGAAAATGCAAAAGGACAATAAAATTATACATTAAACACGGTAAGCCCAAATGTCCTTTAAATTAACCGATTAAGTGCCATGAGATGATTAATTGTCTTAAATGACTTCCCGTATCTGCCATGGGTTTATATACAGTAGTTTTCCCTAAGCAACCCCTTTAATGTGATATATAATACAACATGTCTGCTACCACATTAACAGTATGTAAGTGATAACTGTGACACGCCCCTACTTGAAATTTTCCGCCATCCAAGTTTGTTTGGTCCAAACCTAGTTATTGTTTGGTGCTGAATCTTCTATTAAAATACACAATTATCAAGTACTCTTGTGTTTGTTGACTCAATTATATTCTTTTGTGTCACCTCAGTGTGTTGGAGCTGCTGCGACTGCATGTGTTGATAATGAGTGAATAAGGGTGAAGCAATGGGGCAAGTATCCAGCTCAACAAGTGTATCAAAGAGTCGAGAAAAGAATTCTCAGTCGGGCAGCAGCAAAAGTCTATCAAATATCGCCTACACGGACATCGTAAAGTACACAGAGGAACTGAATGCAATGTACGTTCTTGTGATGTTGTTATTCACAGTTCATGTCATGTCATGTTAGATTCATATCGTGTCATGTCAAGTTCATACATTGTCATGTTAGGTTCATATCATGTTACGTGAAGTTCACATAATGTCATGTTAGATTTACATAATGTCATGTTAGATTCATATAATGTCATGTTAAGTTCATACAGTGTCATGTTAGATTCATGTCATGTCAAGTTCATACACTGTAATGTTAAGTTCATATATCATCATGTTAGATTCATATCATGTCATGTCAAGTTCACACATTGTCATTTTAGGTTCATATCATGTCATCTTAGGTTCATACAGTGTCATGTTAGCTTCATATAATGTCATGTTAGCTTCATATCATGTCATGTTAGGTTCATACAGTGTAATGTTAGGTTCATATTATGTCATGTCAGCTTCATACAATATCATGTTAGGTTCATACAATATCATGTTAGCTTCATACAATATCATGTTAGGTTCATACAGTGTCATGTTAGGTTCATATCATATCATATATTAGTTTCATATCATGTCACGTTAGGTTCACATCATGTCGCATTAGGTTCATATCATGTCATGTTAGCTTCATATCGTGTCATATTAGGTTCACATCATGTCACATTAGGTTCACATCATGTCACATTAGGTTCATATCAAGTCATGTTAGGTTCATTTAATGTCAGGTTAGGTTCATATCATGTCGCGTTAGGTTCATATCATGTCACATTAGTATATCATGTCACATTAGGTTCACATCATGTCACTTTAGGTTCATATCATGTCACATTAGGTTCATATCATGTCATGTTAGGTTCATATCATGTCATGTTAGGTTAATATCATGTCACATTAGGTTCATATCATGTCACATTTGTTTCATATCATATCATATTAGGTTCATATTATGTCATGTTAGGTTTACATCATGTCACATTAGGTTCATATCATGTCACATTAGGTTCATATCATGTCACATTAGGTTCATATCATGTCACATTAGGTTCATATCATGTCATGTTAGGTTCATATCATGTCACATTAGGTTCATACCACGTCACTTTAGGTTCATATCATGTCACATTAGGTTAATATCATGTCATGTTAGGTTCATATCATGTCATGTTAGGTTAATATCATGTCACATTAGGTTCATATCATGTCACATTTGCTTCATATCATATCACATTAGGTTCATATTATGTCATGTTAGGTTCACATCATGTCACAATAGGTTCATATCATGTCACGTTAGGTTCATATCATGTCACATTAGGTTCATATGTCACATTAGGTTCATATCATGTCACATTAGGTTCTTATCATGTCACGTTACGTTCATATCATGTCACGTTAGATTCATATCATGTCATGTTAGCTTCATATCATGTCACATTAGGTTCATATCATGTCACAATAGGTTCATATCATGTCACAATATGTTCATATCATGTCACATTAGGTTCATATCATGTCACGTTAGATTCATATCATGTCACAATAGGTTCATATCATGTCACAATAGGTTCATATCATGTCACATTAGGTTCATATCATGTCACAATAGGTTCATATCATGTCACATTAGGTTTATATCATGTCACAATAGGTTCATATCATGTCACGTTAGGTTCATATCATGTCATGTTACACTCATATCATGTCATGTTAGCTTAATATCATGTCACATAAAGTTTAGATCATGTCATTTTAGCTTCATATCATGTCACAATAGGTTCATATCATGTCACAATAGGTCCATATCATGTCACATTAGGTTCATATCATGTCACAATAGGTTCTTATCATGTCATGTTAGGTTCAAATCATGTCACGTTAGATTCATATCATGTCATGTTAGCTTAATATCATGTCACATAAGGTTCAGATCATGTCATGTTAGCTTCATATCATGTCACAATAGGTTCATATCATGTCACATTAGGTTCATATCATGTCATGTTAGCTTAATATCATGTCACATAAGGTTCATATCATGTCACAATAGGTTCATATCATGTCACATTATGTTCATATCATGTCACGTTAGGTTCATATCATGTCACGTTAGGTTCATATCATGTCATGTTAGATTCATATCATGTCATGTTAGCTTAATATCATGTCACATAAAGTTTAGATCATGTCATTTTAGCTTCATATCATGTCACAATAGGTTCACATCATGTCACAATAGGTTCATATCATGCCATGTTAGGTTCATATCATGTCACATTAGGTTCATATGTCACATTAGGTTCATATCATGTCACAATATGTTCATATCATGTCACATTAGGTTCATATCATGTCATGTTAGATTCATATCATGTCACAATAGGTTCATATCATGTCACAATAGGTTCATATCATGTCACGTTAGGTTCATATCATGTCATGTTAGATTCATATCATGTCATGTTAGCTTAATATCATGTCACATAAAGTTTAGATCATGTCATTTTAGCTTCATATCATGTCACAATAGGTTCATATCATGTCACAATAGGTCCATATCATGTCACATTAGGTTCATATCATGTCACAATAGGTTCATATCATGTCACGTTAGGTTCATATCCTGTCACGTTAGATTCATATCATGTCATGTTAGCTTAATATCATGTCACATAAGGTTCAGATCATGTCATGTTAGCTTCATATCATGTCACAATAGGTCCATATCATGTCACATTAGGTTCATATCATGTCACAATAGGTTCATATCATGTCACGTTAGGTTCATATCCTGTCACGTTAGATTCATATCATGTCATGTTAGCTTAATATCATGTCACATAAGGTTCAGATCATGTCATGTTAGCTTCATATCATGTCACAATAGGTTCATATCATGTCACATTAGGTTCATATCATGTCATGTTAGCTTAATATCATGTCACATTAGGTTCATATCATGTCACATTAGGTTCATACAATGTCATGTCAAGTTCATACAAAGTTACGTCAAGTTCATACTGTGTTATGTCAAATTCATACAGTGTTATGTCAAATTCATACAGTGTTATGTCAAATTCATACAGTGTTATCTCAAATTCATATAGAGTTATGTCAAATTCATACAGTGTCATGTCAAGTTCATACAGTGTTATGTCAAGTTCATATCATGTTGGATTATAGAGTTCAAAGTCTGGCATAAAATGGTTTGAACCTGTTACTTGACCGTAACTCTCACTTTGCGATTGTCCATAAACATATTACAAGACAGCTGATGTGATTTCCCTTTGTCTTACACAAAAGTTTATGTTAAATCGTGGTTGGGTAGGTGGTTTTGAATGCTTTGGTCTCCATGTTGTCTGAACTCTGATGCTTTGGTCTCCAGGTTGTCTGAACTCTGATGCTTTGGTCTCCAGGTTGTCTGAACTCTGATGCTTTGGTCTCCAGGTTGTCTGAAGGGGTTATGAATGTAATGTGTAACCCCGCATACCGCATTCAGAACACATTTTTGGGCGATTTGAATGCAGACTGCTTTGTGTTGGTTCCAAACAATGGTATGAGTGCCGGTCGTTCAGAAAGCAATGGCAAACTACTGAACGTAAACTTGCCCAGGAGTCACAAACAGCCAAAAATGCTGGAGTTGACTGCCACATCTTGTAAATGACATGCAGCTAACTTTTAACTAGGCCATGACATAATTTGACCGGCTCATTTCCCCTCTGTCAGCATCTGTGGCTTAAGCGTAATGAATATAGTTTCGCAACCCTGACATAAAATTTTTTTTTTCGAAAAAGGTATAGGGGCCGGTCGTTCAGAAAGCAATGGCAAACTACTGAACGTAACACTTGCCTAGTACATCAACAGTAGCTGAAAATGCTGGTGTTGATTGCAACGTCCCGTAAGGGATACACAACAAACCCTGACATACTGAGTTAAAAATCAGCCAGACACTCTTTGGGAGCAGATCGCTTTGTGTTGATTTTCACAATGGTATGAGCGTTGGCCATTCAGAAAGCTATGGCAAACTGCAGAACATAAAATTACCTAGAAAATAACAAGCAGCCAATAAATGTAGGGGTTGGTTGTGACATTCTGCAAGGGACATGTAACTGACTGTTTAAACATTTCCCTCACAAACACATCTCCAGGGACTATTACCATCTTAGTTACTCTACTATGGTGTGAGTGAGTGACTATTTTATTGTCAGTTATTTTTATCTTATCAGTGACTATTCAATTAACAAATATCTACTTTTTTTTTCTGTCAACCAGTGTATTGACAAGCCAATGTTAAAGGAATATCATTTGGGGGAACCTTTGAGGCCACTGAGACTGTTCATAAATAAACACACACGTATTGTTTGGCATTCATAGAAGTAGAAGACAGAAGTTGAGAGCAGAGGACAGACTAGTGCACCAAAAAATACATCTAGTGCATCCTTTGGTCTCTACGCATTTATGAACAATGTTAAAGGATTTTATGAATTTGAATAATGAAGTCACAAACAGTATATTGAACAATTTGTTGCCTGGCACAGTTAGCATATTAAATGCTGACATAGTGTTTTCAGTATGATCACACGCCGGTTAGTTAGAGTTGGACTTGGACTTGGGGGACTTAGATGTTGACTTCTCATTCAGAAAGCCATGGCAAACTACTGAATATAAAATTGCCTAGTAAATAACAAGCAGCCAATAAAGGCTGGAGTTTATTGCGACGTACTGCAAAGGACATGCACATTTGCAAAGTATGCACCTGATGAGATAAAGCGTAATATGTCAGGCAAACAATTGGGAAATATATTGTTTGTGTCTTCGGTATTCAAATTCACAATGGGAAACATTGTCTTTGACATTATGCCATAAGTAAATCAATGATAAGAAATAGAATCGATCAACCTTAGTAGAATACAGTCTTTGACTTGACTTGACGCAACTGGCTGTCTTGATAGATGATAGTTTGTAAAATAGAGTTATACCTCTCCATAGCACAGAGTCTGGACTGGGTTTAGAGACCATGTGTTGCCCATGCAGCATGATCCCTCTCTCAGTCTGCTTAGTTTACTCCAGAGGAAAGGTAACCCCAATGCCTGGAACAAGGCAAGCTGCAGAAGCTGCCAGATCAGCAAAGTAATGCTCTAACTGTCCGTCTATCGGAGCTTCCATCCTAGACCAGTTGCCGACCAAGGCTTAGGGCCTGGTCTGCCCCACCATGACATTTAGTCTTTAGGTTGGATTTCCTCGCATTAGGGTAAGGCTTGTACCCTCCCAGTTGCACTCCTTCACCCAAAGCCATTGGCACAATGTGGGGTGTCAGGTTTGATGAGTGCCGTCCAACATTCGGCACTAACAGAAAGCAGGTAATACCGCCTACTGTCATTTCCACCATCATGCACCATCTGACGTCACATGCTCAGTTTATGACCAATCTGCAATCATTTTCTCCTTTGTCTTGATTAAGTTTCTGACCTTTTCCGTCAATGCACTGCAATCAGCGGCGACTTGCTCCCAAGGTGCAATATCAATGTCCATATATATCACGTACCATTTACTCATATCTTTGTACCATGAAGCTATATATAAGGGTTACTCATCTGTAGAGAGGAATTTTCACACTGTGATTTTTCATGCTGTATTATTTTGTTTAGCCTGCACTGTGTTGAAGGGCTTACGGAAGCAATTTGTTATCCCGCATACCGCGTTTGAAACCCAGCTGCAGAGGATTTGGAAGCAGACCACTTTGCGTTGGTTTCCTATACAATGGTATGAGTGCTGTTCATTCAAAAAGCAATGGCAAACTACTGAATGTAAACTTGCCACGAAATCATGAGCAACCAAAAAATGCTGGAGGTGACTGCAACATCCTGTAAAGCTTATGCAATTAATTTTTAAAAAAATATTATTTTGGATATTGTGAATGACCAAGATTTGTCCTGGTGTATTTTTGTATAATCAATGTATTTGTCTGGCTTGTTTCTCTAGCACCCGTAATTTAACAGGAAGGAATGACAAACTGCTGAAATTTGTGATCAAGAACGGCGCGGACCGCAGCACCTTTGTATGGAAGAGGAAAGTCAGAATACAATGTCAGAAGGTGAGATACACATTTGTACTGTTCTACAAACCATTTGAAGCAAATTAGACCTTGTTTATGGATAGTCATAGATGAAAGAAGAATTGTTACATTGAAGATGACAAATCCTCACAAAATTCATCATGTGACCAGAAGAAACATAATCAGAATAGTTGATATTAGGATGGAAGAGGGCACAAGGATACCAATACATGTAACAGAGAGTGAAAAGCAAGTGTTTTTTTTTTGTTCATTTGCTTAGAATTCAAGCATAGTCAAGACACACACACACACACTGGACTGATTCTTGTACAATGATTAGCTTTCATTATTACTAGTGTCCCTCGCCATCAGGCAAATCCATGTCGACTTCTGACGTAATTGTAAGTTACCTCCTTAAGTCAAGGATAAGAAGTCAACATTTTAGTCCAACTGACCACTGCAGGGGTTGAACCTGCCACCTTGGCATCAGCACACTGGATGTTTCAGAACAAGCGCTCTTATCCGTTCAGCCATGCTGACCTGCAGACAACAAGTTGAATTGTTTATAGGGTGTATTTGTAATGACTGCAATGTTTGAAAATATTGCCGGTCCAAGTTTTGTATTCACCCTCTGTAAAGTTCATGCACCATAATAGGTAAATACAAAACTTTGACCGGCAATACTTTCAAACACTGCATAGTCATTAAAAATACACCCCGTACAACAGTGTAGAAACTTTTTACTTGCCTTTAGGTGTATCGGGTATATGGTGCTAGCCCTATATTTATATAGACCATCTGGCAATCGACGGGTGATTGAATCACTATCTTGATGGGCGCCTTTACTTGCCAGGATATCTCATACCCTGGGTTGAACTGGGGGTCAGGGTCATTTACTTGACTCTGTACTTAGTACAAGAAATAAACATAGATAAAGAGAGATAGTGAGAGAAGATTATTGACAGCTTTTCATTAGGGCAAGAAAATCATCAGCACATGAATTGATAGAGTGGAAATAAGGACTTTCCTTAAATATCAAGAAAGCTGAAACTATGGTTATATCAAAGAAAAAGATAACACCAAAATGTGATATTACATCTGAAGGGCAGATGCTTAACCAAGTAAAAAAAAAATTGCAAATATCTGGGGCAATCCATAACATCAGATGAATTATAGAGATTAAGAGCAGAATCGGTGAAGCAAAAGTGGGTTTTCAGAAGATGGAAAGCTCTTTTTATGGCAGACTGTTGTGTTGGCATTCAGGCAGTGACATTATGCATGTATGCCTGTGCATGCTATTGGTTTATTGTGCTGCTGTCTGTTCCACTTTTCACATGGGACAGTGAGGAGCATTTTGTGTGATATTCACTGGCACAGGAATTGAGCATTATGGGTTGCCCTTTGGAACCATAACTAACGACTAATGAAAAGTATCTTATGCAATAAGTCACTCGAATTAAATATCAGAAAGAGAGTACTGGAATATTATATAGAAGCTGCTCTACTGTTGTTCTTGTTGTTAACCTTTATGCGACATGAAGAATTGGTACGCAGTTATGGCTTTGTTTCCAACAATCATTTCCACCATGCTCATGGGATCTTTAGGTGTGAATGCAACACTTGGGTGCTCATTGTCTGCCATTATCATCATGAACGAACAAATTAGGAAGAACATGAAAGCACTGGGGATGTAGTTTCTCAGACGAACATTGCAAATACTTTGGACTGACAGAGTAATTAACAATAAGTGCCTGGTAAAGGCTAATGAAAGGAGGACATTATATACAACTATAAGAAAGAGATAAATAATGTCCTGTTATAATGTATATAAATAATGTCCTGTTATAATGTATGGAATGTTCCAAATGCTGTGATGTTGGTTCTTGACTCAATTCAACTCTGTGATCATGTAATGAGGAGAGAAACATTGGATAACATCATGATCTCTCTCTCTCTCTCTCTCTCTCTCTCTCTCTCTCTCTCTCTCTCTCTCTCTCTCTCTCTCTCTCTCTCTCTCTCTCTCTCTCTCTCTCTCTCTCTTCTCTCTCTCTCTCTCTCTCTCTCTCTCTCTCTCTCTCTCTCCCACCCACACGCATGCACACACACACATCCACACACACAGAGACAAAGAGAGTGGGAGGGGAGAGAAGGGTGGGGAAGAAAGAGGGACAATGAGAGAGAGAGAGTGTGTGTGTGTGTGTGAGAGAGAGAGAGAGAGAGAGAGAGAGAGAGAGAGAGAGAGAGAGAAAGAGAGAGAGAGATGTATTTCCACCAGACAGTACTCTGGGATTTATTCATCCTGTTAAAATACCATATATTTTTATATTTTTCTGGGGAGGAAAATGGAGGAAGGGAACTGGTCAACCCACCACATAATTCAGTAACCTAGTATATGTTAAGTCCAGACACTTTATACTTTGATTAAAGCATCTGCCAGAGGTTAATATGTCTTTGCCTTTTCTGTTACACAGGGAATTTTATTTTTCAGCTTATTTCCAACTCACACGTATGTTTAAATGTTTGGTTTATTTTTCAGCTTTTTCCAACTCACACATATGTTAAAATTTTTGGTTTATTTTCAGCAGGTCTTAGTCAGACTAAGCTACTGTATAACTGTACTACCTGCTTTCTGTTAATGCTGAATGTTGGACGGTGCTCACCAGACCTGAACCCCACATTGTGCCAATGGCTTCAGGCGCAGAAGCGCAATCGGGAGAATAAATGCCTTATCCTGGTGCGAGGAAATGCAACCTAAAGACTAAAAATCAGGGCAGGGTGGATAGGCTCTAAGTCTTGGTCAGCAGCTAGTCTAAGCTCGAAGCTCTGACATGCGGACAGTTAGAGCATTGCTTTGCTGATTCAGCAGCTTCTGCAGCTTGTCTTGTTCCAGACGTATTGGTGTTACCTTTCCTCTGGAGTAAAATAATTTAGGCCAAGAGAGGGATCATGCTGCATGGGCAACACATGGTCTCTACAATTAAGTCCAGACTTTGTATTATGGAGAAGTATAACTCCATCCCTGGTTCTCTCCTTTTTGAAGCACAATGTAACAAACTATCATCTGTCAAGATGGCAAGGTGCCAGTAGTAGTAGCCTTTTAAGCGGGGCACTCTCACATATATTTTATTTTGTGGCCTATTTCCAGATGGACACTCTGACCCACATGATAGTGTCGTCCCGCACACTTAATCTACGACAGTTCCTGGAGATACACAGGGAGATTACAGAGTGGGTTGCGGCCTTGACCCTTCGCTTTGAAGCAAACAGTACCAGTAAGAACCATGAACAAGCAGCAGTGGCAGCTTCAGAAGAGGAAACGTCCTTGGAGTTTAGTCTACAGTAAGTTGGCTCATTATTGGGCACTGTAGTCAAGTTGATAGGAAACATTCTTGGAGTTTAGTCTACAGTAAGTTGGCTCATTATCTGCCACTTTAACCAAGTTAGTTAGTTAGTTAGTTAGTCGCGGTTCCAACTTCACAGCAACTTTAGCCAAGTTGATAGGCAACTGCACTGATAATGTCACGAGGATGCAGGTTCGGCTTCTATGCTCATCGCCTTCTAAGTGAGGGAAGGATCTGCCACCTATTCCTATGTGCATTGAGAACTACACAATCTGATGGCTTTGTCACATCACTACTGGACACTGCTTTGGAAAAATTTGTAATTTGTTTATCTTGACTTATTGGGAACTAAAACAACTGAATAAATTGTGGCGTGGGACAGATATACCTATAAAAATCAGATTTTTAAGAGCAAGCAACGTTCCCATTGCAACATACACCTTTAAGATCTGGACACTTACTAAACAAGCTGAACAGTGCATAAATTCCTTTGAATATAAATTTTGTAGGCGGGTTCTAAGAATATCTTGGATACAGAAAAGAACAAATTAGTTAGTTAGTTAGTCGACAGATCATCACAGTGCACATCGAACCATTCAGTCCATAAGTGCTTGGATCCCCTCCTCAGCAAATCCCGCAGCGTGTAGCGGCTAACGACACCAGTTCAGTTTATCAGTCTTCTTTGGCTTCCTGCGAAGTGTTCTTGTTTGGCCACCCCTCTTTTAATTTGCTGTTCTCGCAGTCTGGCCATGGTTGTAGATTCACAGTCATCACTTGGTTCTCGCAAAAGTCTTACTTCGCGTAGAGCATTCAGAATGTCAGCCTGGTCCATGGCGCGTCAGCCCTCCACAGTTGCGTTACCTGCAAGCTTGTCAGCCTGCTCATTCCCTTGTACTCCCGCATGCCCTGGCACGAAGATGAAACTAATCTTTGCCAACCGAGACCGCTCCAGAGACAGCAACCATTCTCTTCGGATCTCCCCCATCTCTATCCTCTTGAGCATGTTCATTGAGTTGCTAAGGAAACATGCCCTAGTGAATGTCTGTGTCTCGAGCCATGTTATTGCTTTACTTACTGCCATGACTTCCATAGTCAGGCTACTTGTGGTCTTAGCAAAAGCACCAGAGTCCTCTTTCACAATTCTCCCTCCTGTCTGAGCCGTAAAGGCCCATGAGCTACTCACATGTCGGAAGACCGACCCATCTGTGTAAATGACAGCATCACCGTCTGGTGAATTCTCTAAAATCAACGCTTGTACTTCCGCCTCCACAGCTGCCGGGTTTTCTTGTCTGCATTTTCTGTCTAGTTGGATTCAAACTGAAAAGGATGTGCAGAAATCTGTTGGCACTTGTACCCACTCCTCGCCAGGTTCTAAGTCCTCAAGTGGACACACCTGTTGAAGAATGTCTTCGACTTGACCCATCCACGACCGTCCTCTTTTTAACCTGCTGCCCTTCACCATCATAATTTCACTATGCAGTGGATGTTAGGAAAAAGAATGCCAGACAGCTATGGCTAAATGACATCAACAACATCCAAAAGGAAGAGCAATATAGAAATGAATGTAAAGAGGATACAAAAATAGTTCAACAGCAGAAGCGAGAATATATGAGTAATATAATCAAAGATATGGAAACTAATCACCAGAAAAACAAATCCAGAAAGTTTTTTAAAGAACTGAAGTCAATGAAACGAGGGCACCAACACAACACATATGGTTTAAAAGACAAAAATGGGAATATAATAAATACCAATGAGGAAATGTGCAACACATGGAAAGAATACTTTGTTGAATTACTAAATTGTGAAGCTCCAAGTAACACTTTCCCACAGGGAGAGGTTCTAACATGTGAACCACAAATTGAAGAACCTGCATTTGAAGAAATCCTATATGTAATCACACGACTTAAAAGCAATAAGGCAACTGGGGCTGATGGAATTGCTGCTGAATTTATAAAGGTGGGTGGCCATGCATTACATCTAAAGCTATACAAACTAATAATAAAAATCTGGAGAACTGAAGAATTACCCCATGACTGGAAAGAGTCATTATTGATACCTATCTTTAAGAAAGGAGACAAGTTCCAATGTGAAAATTATAAAGGAATATCACTCCTGTCCATAAGCTATAACATACTATCCGCGGTATTACTAAATAGACTAAAACCATATTCAGAATACATATTAAATGACTACCAGGTGGGTTTTAGACAAAACAGATAAACAGTAGATCAGATTTTTATCTTACGACAAATAGCCGAGAAAAATTGTTAATATAAAAGAGATCTCCATAACATTTTTGTGGATTTTTAAAAGGCTTATGATAGTGTCCATAGGAATAGTCTATGGAATGCTATGTGGGAATTTGGAATACCAAGGAAGTTAATCAACATGACCAGACCATGTATGGAAGATACTTATAATATAATAACATATAAAGGCAGGAAATCAGACCCTTTCCAAATAACATCTGGCTTGAAACAGGGTGATGCACTATCACCGCTACTCTTCAATCTGGCTCTAGAGAAAGTTGTAAGGAGGGTAAAGGAGGAATGTGATATTGGAGGAACATCCAAGCTGCTTGGTTATGCAGATAATATAGATATTATAGGGGAAAATAAACAAAAGACATTGGAAATATTGACTCACTTAAAGGAAAAAGCCCAACAGATGGGGCTGGTTATCAACCAAGATAAGACAGAATATATGGTAATTTCAAGAGAAGGAATGGCTAAAAACTCTGGCCACATACAAATAGATAATATGACCATTAAAAGAACGGAAACATACAAATACCTAGGTACAATCTTCTACTGCTCCAACATCATAAGGGAAGAAATACAAACTAGAATCAATTCTGGAAATAAGATATACTATGCTCTACAACATCACTAAAATCAAAGGCGCTATCTCGTAACACCAAGATCACAATATACAAAACACTGATCAGACCAGTTGTGCTGTATGGCTCTGAAACCTGGAGTACAACGAAAGGAGACAAAGCCTTGCTACAAACCTTTGAGAACAAAGTTTTAAGACGCATCTTTGGACCCATTAGCGATACACAAAGTGGAGAGTGGAAAAGAAGAAGTAACAAAGACATTTATGATCTGTTAAGTCCCCGGTAATCAGTGGTATCATGAAGGCTAATAGACTACAATGGCTGGGGCATATAGAAAGAATGGAAGATAGTGGGGAAACAAAACTCGCTTACACTCAGGAAATAAATTACCGTAGACCCTGAGGTAGACCAAGAAGTCAGTGGAGAGATAATATATATACAGACCTACAAGCACTTGGAATCAACGACTGGCAAGAGAAGGTCAACCAGAGAGACGAATGGAGATGGATTGTATCTGCAGCGAAGAACCTCAATGGCTCGGAACGCTGAAGACGAAGAAGAAGAAGAAGAAGAAGAAGAAGAAGAAGAAGAAGAAGAAGAAGAAGTGGATGTTGTGTGTTTGCGTTAACTCTGAGGTAGGCGCGAGCTCTGCAGACTTGTAATCTGTCTTCAATGGTGGAAAATCAAGAAGGTAGCACATCGCCCTGCATGCTGTATCTCTTGTACATCCACGAATAATGTGCATAGCTTCATTCTGTATCCTTTCCATCCTTTCTATCTGCTTACGGTTGAGAAAAGAACAAATGCATCCATACAACAAGATCTGAATATTTAAGAAGGTTGGCTACTAAAGGCGAGAAAACAACGAAAATGGAAATATTTTGGTCACTTGAAACGTCATGAAAGTTTGGAGAGAACAATAATGGAGGGGTATATGCCAGGGAAGAGAGGAAGAGGAAGGCCAAAGAGAAGATGGGTGCAGGATGTGGCAGATGATCTCCAGATGGGTGCATCGGATGCGGGACATCTAGCTCAAGATTGAGAGGTTTTCCGGATATGTTGTTATGGGAGTGAGGTTCTGCAAAGGACATACTACTGAATGAATGAATGAATGAATTGGAAACTGGTGTAGCATAATGGTTAGTTAGTTTGGTCACCATTACGGTATGTGGTTTCAGTCCCCAGCTCTGGCAAAATTTATTTTATTTTGTCAACTAGTATAGTTTCTAAACACAGAAGCCATACAACCTTTTTTCGCCCATGCACCCCTTCACCATATGTTCAGAATGTCATTCCCCCCCTTTCGTATTTCCTCCTTATAAATCCCTCCCCCCATACAGTATACGTAAAAATGGAAGCTAAATTTAATAACATATACTAGAACAAGTCTAGACGTCTACATAAAATGTGATTTGCGGGTTTACTTATGTTATAAAACAAATTTCAGAAGGCGAGAAGTACAGAACCATAAAGTATGGAGGGTAAAACAATATCAAGTAATCAGTTCTTATATTAATGTGATCTTGAAATAATCTTAATTCCCCCCTGGAAAGGGGAAATTCCCCACTGATTAAGAACCACTCCCATAAACACTATATTGAACGATTTCTTGCCTGGAATATTTCACTGCAGCTTAAGTGCATACTGTAGAGTAATATCTCATATGAAGTGAATAAACAAATGATACTTTGGCTGTAATACTAACTAAATACATATTGATGATATTGTTCGAATGTGGAATATGTTTATCAGCATCATGTATCATGCCAATAATCGTGGGTGGTCATGTTTCACCTTCTCACATGATCACCAGAGTCGTGGATCAGCTCCATGTTCTTGTCTCGACTTTACCACATGGCCAAGCTATCCAAACATTCACTTCTCTGCCATCCACTTGTTCTTTTCCCCTCAATCTTGCCACTCGTCATTATGTTCTCTAATTCATTTCTTCTCATGATGTGTCCCCACGGTATATATTGTTTCCTTATCTTTCGTCGTGTTCATGGTTGGTTTGATTTTGCTGGTAACATTATCTATGACATAAGGTAGCCAGTCTCATGCCAACCCTCCCTAGGGTTTCTGTAGGTTTGTCACACTAATGTCAACCCTCCCTAGGGTTTCTGTAGGTTTGTCACACTAATGTCAACCCTCCCATGGGTTTCTGTAGGTTTGTCACACTAATGAAATTCACGAGGTTGCCTTTACTCAGCTGTCCAGGTTCACTCTTCAATTAAGGAAGAATATTTACTTTAATTGCCCACAGCTTTAGGGTTGATCCATCCTCATAAAAAGGACACCAAATTATTAAAGGCAGCTTTAAAAAAAGTTGCTTAAAAGTCAACAGGGTCGACTTCATTGCACTGGGCTTTTATCCCATATGGCTCAGTCTCTTTCCACAGCGCAGAAAGCATCACACAAAGCATGAACTCCGTAGCTCTAGCGATGTCCCACAGGAGTCTTTGAAAAATTTCACTCGTGAACTGAAGGACGTGGCTCGAAATTGAACCCACAACCTTCAGAACCCGAGTCAAATGGCTTGACCACTTCGCCATGGATCGACTGTTTGTGTCTGTAAATACTTTATAGACTCGGCTGTTTGTGTCTGGTAAATACTTTATAAACTCGGCTGTTTGTGTCTGGTAAATACTTTATAGACTTGGCTGTTTGTGTACTAAAGGCAGCTTGGAAGGGAGCATGTCAACTCATGTCATAATGTGATCATGTAGTATGTGTGAATAGTCAGCCAACACAAAAGTGCTGTCAGCAACTGCTGTACGCAGCGGGAGATATGGAGAAGATGATCAGAGCATTTATGGACATAATGGTTCTATGTGCAGAGTGACATGCTTGAAAATCTAAAATAAGAGGCTCCCATTGGGCCTTTTCCCCATAACATACTAGTGTCTTGGGAAATGAGCAGGATGATAGACTGGCCAGGTTGATACTGCTGGGTCGGGTATTTTTGCATGATAAGGCAGAATTGATGAAAGCCATTGGGATCATGTATATACTTGTAGTGTGGAAGGACAGATAAATCATCATGGTTTGGAGAGAATGGTGCAATAGGGAGTGTGACCAGAGGGTCTGGCCGGCACTCTTTTCTGTCAGGAAAGGCCAAGTGAACACATAATTAGATTGCAACTGGTACCATTAGAACTGGGACTCATCACTGGTTGTTGAAGATGAGGATGAGCATATATGGGAATATCCTGAATGCTATATTATCGGTTCTTGACTCAACTCATGGTTCGATGTGCAGTGAGAATAATTTTTTGACTAACTATCTAACTAGTATGTGTGAAATCCTTTTATTATTCATCCCTGGCACCATCTGCCATGGGAATTGTCCTTGGTGTTATAATGTGTGTATAACTCAGCTCACGTGTACAACAGATCTGTCAAGAACAAAGAGTCAGAATGCTGTGTCTGCATGGAAAGAAAGGCGTGTATCATGCTGTCCTGCTGTCATGAGTTCTGTGAGATCTGCATTGATAACTGGACCAGGTGTGTATGTTATATGTGTGGTCAGTTTGTGTTTCATTAATTTTATAGACTCAGCTGTTTGTGTCTGGTTAATACATTTTATACTCAGGTATTTGTGTCTGGTATATACTTTATAGACTCAGCTGTTTGTGTCTGGTAAATACTTTATAGACTCAGTTGTTTGTGTCTGGTAAATAATTTATAGACTCGGCTGTTTGTGTCTGGTAAATACTTTATAGACTCAGCTGTTTGTGTCTGGTAAATACTTTATAGACTCAGTTGTTTGTGTCTGGTAAATACTTTATAGACTCGGCTGTTTGTGTCTGGTAAATACTTTATAGACTCGGCTGTTTGTGTCTGGTAAATACTTTATAGACTCAGTTGTTTGTGTCTGGTAAATACTTTATAGACTCGGCTGTTTGTGTCTGGTAAATACTTTATAGACTCAGCTGTTTGTTTCTGGTAAATAATTTATAGACTCGGCTGTTTGTGTCTGGTAAATACTTTATAGACTCGGCTATTTGTGTCTGATAAATACTTTATAGACTCGGCTGTTTGTGTCTGATAAATACTTTATATACTCGGCTGTTTGTGTCTGGTAAATACTTTATAGCCTCGGCAGTTTGTGTCTGGTAAATACTTTATAGACTCGACTGTTTGTGTCTGATAAATGTATGGTACACTCAGCTGTTTGTGTCTGATTAATGTATGATACACTCGGCTGTTTGTGTCTGATTAATGTATGATACACTCAGCTGTTTGCGTCCAATTAATGTATGATACACTTAGCTGTTTGTGTCTGATTAATGTATGATACACTCAGCTGTTTGTGTCTGATTAATGTATGATACACTCAGCTGTTTGTGTCTAATTAATGTATGATGCACTCAGCTGTTTGCGTCTAATTAATGTATGATACACTTAGCTGTTTGTGTCTGATTAATGTATGATGCACTCAGCTGTTTGTGTCTAATTAATGTAAGATACACTCAGCTCTCCTAGAGTTTGGTTATTGTTTTATCTTCGAAAGAAATAGTGGATACAAGACTATAAACATTGATTTGTATAATTCTCTACATTGATCATAGTTAGTGGTGTATTGTTTATTTTTTTTTTTTTTTCGCGTTTCCATCCTGTTTCAGGATATTGCGGTCAACACCAGCATCTTTCATTTCAGCTGTATGTTGATTCCTAGGCTAGATTACGCTCATCAGCACGCCACGACTTTCTGAGCGACCGGCTCCATACTCTCATAAGTCACTTTTGCAATTCGAACCACTGCTAATTCTCGTCGCGTCACGTGACGAGAGTATTCGGGGTTAGCGGAGAAAGCTGCTAACCCCTCGGCCATGGAGCATTGTTTATATTGATTGTATTTAGTGGTGTCTTTTATAATTCTTCGTAACTTAGTTTGACTGCCAGAAAGGAGGTCTTTGCAGCTTTTCTTTATTGATCTATTATATATTTTTATATATGGACAGATATATTACTGCTTCTCTATATATTAGGGTGTGACTGTAAGAAGTGACATACTTTGTTATTATTTTGTATTGTTAAAATTTATGATAATGCATAGTTGAAATTTCTAGTAAGTATGAACACTGGCTCAGTAGAGTCTCTACTAGGCCATTTAAATATTGGTCGTTATATGCTCATTGTATAATGTGAACAAACAAGGGGGGTGTCTTGTCTGACACCCTTCTGAACTGTTTCTTAATAGTTGTTGATTTGTGTAGCTGCTGTTAATATATGTTCTTTATTGTTCACAGATCTTTGCCATTGATATTTAATTGTTCTAGTAGTTTGATTATTTCACATGTGTGGAGTCTGAAGCATAAGTACAGATCTTATTTTTTATTTCTACTGCTCTTTCTAATAGGTGTTCTGAGAATGTATAGGCATTGTATGTGCCATTACCCTCTACAAATCCATACTGTTCACAACTAATATATAGTTTAATCTTCTTTCTTATTCTTCTCATAATTATTCGGCTTTGCCATACGACTCAAAAGAATTTTTGCATGATGTTTATCTTCACATTCTAAAGCACCCGACTTTTTGGCAGAGCTGTAAATATGCAATTTAAAAGACCATTAGGAATGTACCAACTTTCATAGACGCCATTTTGAAATTTTATTTCCATTATAAAAATCTCCCAAGACCTCAGTTTTCTCCACTGTAATATTTGCTGGCTGTGGCACCTTTCCTTTCTTTGTGTAATGTGCATCTTTAACTTCTGCAACAAGTATTGGTGGACCCTCACCATTGTCTTGAATATTTGCATCCAGTCCCTTGTCATGACTCTCCCTTCTCTGCGTTGTGTTCATTATATTATTGTACTTTAATATTTCTTTTCCTTTAATATTGTGCCATCCCTTGATTTTAGACACCCAGTGGTATTTCTTTTTTCCCCCCCTGCCTGTTTAGATATTTATTTTTTGGTTTATGGACTATGACTCTTTTCCATGATTTGTTCCAATATCCATGCATTTCTGATTGGGCCACATTTCTTTAGACTGTTTGCATTTGTATATTATTTCTTGATATTTTGTATTGTATTCTTCCTTTATATTTTCTTTCTTCTTTCAATTTGATGTTATCTATTTCTGTTTTGCAATTCTTTATAAAGGAGGGATGATTTATTTTGATATCTTTTGTATTCTGCAACATGTCCCATTGTTCGTCAATAGTCTGTATTATGTCCACGGTATTATATATGTTCTGTTCCTTATATCTTAAGCTGTAATCTCATCTTTCCTGTACTTGGTATGTGATCACTTTGGCATTATGCTATTAATCCAGTGTTTGCTCTCATTAAACTGCTTCTGGATCTCTTTGATAATGACCTGACTGGCGCCTGACCATCTTGACAGATGATAGTTAGTAAAATGAAGCTATGCCTCTCCATAACACAAAGCCTGGGCTGAATTTAAAGACCATGTATTGCCCATGCAGCATGATCCCTCTCTCAGCCTGCCTAGTTTACTCCAGAGGAAAGGTAACACCAATACATCTGGAACAAGACAAGCTTCTGGTTCAGCAAAGCAATGATCTAACTGTCCACCTATTGGAGCTTCCATCCTAGCTCACTGTCTCAGAGAGTCAGCTGGTGAAGTTAGAGCGCATACAGAACGAAGCTATGCGGGTCATTCTGGGATGCACTAGAGACACCCCAGTAGTGTGTATGCGTTACATCCTTGGTCTGCCGACTGTTGCTGGTAGGCTCAAGGTGATGCAGGCGAAGGCATACCTCAGAGTAGCTGCAGACACAGACCACCAACTGCATGAGGCGCTGGACGCAGTTAAGGGTCAGCGACTGATAAGAGGGAAATCATGGATGGCTCAGGCGGAGGATACGATCAGACAGGTGTGCCCCTTGGAGAACATTAAGCGTGGAGAGGAGTGGGTCAGAGTGCCAGCGGAGCAGTCAGACTTGTGCAGAGTTATAATCACATTAAGCAGGGAGTGGCCAGCAGGGGCCACGGAAGTGGAAATCCAGCAACTAATTCAGGACAATGCTCACTTGAGTGATATGATTATCTACACAGATGGTTCGGTGTCAAGAGGTGAGAGAAGTGGCCTTCGTGCGGAGTGGCTTGCTTCGCTTCGGAGGTCACGGGTGACAAGCATCGCCTGGATCTTTTCTCCGGGGCATGCCGGTGTGCTGGGAAATGAACAGGTGGACAGATTGGCTGGCTCTGCAGAACTTGGTGGAGTATTGATACATGACAAGGCAGACGTGGTTGCGGCCTTGTGGGAGCACGTGCACACCTCGGAGGAGCAAAGGATTACCATGGTCTGGCAAGAATGAGACAGCGAGGAGTGACGAGGGGATCTGGCCGACGCTCAACGCTCAGAGGAAAGGCGAGACGGACATATAATCAGATTGCTACTGGTACTATTAGTGTTGGAACTCTTCGCTGGCTGCTGAGGATGGGGACGGAGCGCTTATGGGAATGCCCCAAATGCTGTGATGTCGATTCCTAAATCAATCAATCAATCAATCAATCCTAGACCAGTTGCAGACCAAGGCTTAGGACCTGGTCTGTCCTGCCATGACATTTAGTCTGTAGGTTGCATTTCCTTGCATCAGGGTAAGGCTTGTACCCTCCTAATTGCACTCCTCCACCCGAAGTCGTTGGCACAATGTAGGGTGTTGGGTTTGGTGAGCGCTGTCCAAGATTCGATGCTAGCAGAAAGTAGGTAGTGCTGTATACAAATATCACTGTTTTCTCAAACGTTTTGTGTTGATCCAAAGCCATGTCTAACTCCCTATAAAATACATCTATATTTTCTTCTTCTGTATTTGCTGTTGGGACATATCCATGTATTATAATGATATACAGAGGTTTTCCTTGGAGTTTCACTAATAACACTCTGAGATTGTCCAAAATCCTTTACATGATTTTGCACTCTGTTGATGCAAAATTATGCCATTTCTTCTTTTGTATTTCTTCCTTTCCTAGTCAATAATTCTGTGTTTATCAAAATGGTTTTTCTACCTCACCTGGCCATCAAATTTCATAATTACCTAATATAGTGACATTCATTATTTTGGCTCAAGAAACGAAACATCAAGCAGCAGGTGACTGAGAGATCACAATGTTCACTTCATACATCAAAGGATATGTGTTTGATGTTTCATAAGGCTGAGAATTTTATAAAAATCTGGCCCGTACACTATGATGTGACAGTTTGGAAGACAAAGTAAAGGTAAGGGTATACCATAGCAGATTCTGCCATTGGAGTGCAAAGTGTTAGGCCCTCACATATTCTAGGCCATGGCAGAAAAGGTGGAATTGGCCTTTCTCATCACCTTTCCTTCCGTTATAATTCCCAGAAAATTCTGAATATTTTATTTATATAAGGCTGGTCAGCAACAGACAACAGACTCTTGACAGAAAGCAATAATCCTGCCTCTGCTGAGGCCTGCACATAGACCACTGACTTGGCAGACAAGTATACTAACCACTGTGTCACCAAAGCTCCAGCCTGGACAAGACACCTTTATTTCTGACCAGCACATCCCTTCAATGGTATGAATGTTGTAATAAAAACAAACAAACATACAACCTCTAAAACATATCTGCTCATTCCTCCATCATTGTTACTGACAAGCAAGGAATAAAGTGATTGCAGCTCAGACGACCACCAATCCTGGAGATTATGGTTATAATAAAGGAAAACAAGGGCAGCTTTTCTTTCCCCATAGAGATTTTGGAATATGCCAAATAGCATGTAAACATTTATGCTAGCACCTGGCTAACATGACTAATCAGACCAATTCACAGAATAAATGTTCGTCCATAATGGATGCATGAACACATGGTCATTTCCACCATCACACACTATCTGACTCGCTCAGTGTGTGACTTGTCTGCAATCATCATTTTCTCCTTTGTCTTTATTGCATTACAAATCTTTTCCTTCCATGCAATGCGATCCGCAACGACTTGCTTCCAAGGTGCAATATCAATGCCTGTATAGTCATGTCCTACTTATACACATCTTTGTATTGTAGTAGAGTCTGATCCCGAGATCTTTACCCAACTGTAATCCACCAAAAATCATCTACGAAGACTGGGCATGGAACAAACAGTTACACAGTACTTCGGTATTTGTGAACTTATTTTGCCACTTAATACCAATTATTCTTTGCATATGAAAGCTGTTTAAACTTTTCTCTTGGTGTGAGTAAGTTGACCAGGCTTCACTGCCATAAAGAAGAGTACTAATGACACATGCTTGATGGATCAGAACTTTATGTAAACTTTTATATAGATATAATATGCACATCAATTCTAATTTAGTTGCATGTCCTTCACAGGACGTAGCAGTCAACCCCAGTATTTTGGCTGCTCATGATTCCTGGGCAAGTTTTATGTTCAGTAGTTTGTCGTTGCTTTCTGAACAACCGGCACCTATACCATTTTTAAAAAAAACCAGCACCACTGTGTTTCGAACCCAGGTATATGGGTTTACAAATTGCGTCTGTAACTCCTTCGCCACGGAGCATCAATACATATGTGCTAATTATTCAAAATGTTAACTTGGAATTTTGCAGAGATGAAGAACACAGCAATTGTCCTTTATGTCGTACATCTGTATCCGGATCAGATGATACGTGGGTGCTCATGGATAAATCGGATGCCAAGGGTCACACCAGTGATGTCCACAGCTATTTGATGAGAATCGCAGACAAGAGAAAAAATCCAGTGTCTTAATCTTTGTACATTGAACAAAGAAAACACAGCATTGAGTGCTCTTTGTATTGATAATTCCTGTTTCCTGTGCTATTTATATACTGTTGTTTCCTGTACTGCTTAAATACCGTTTCCTAAAAGCAATTATGCCTTTGCTTATGAAAGTGATTCTAAAGCACCGAATGATTCAGAGACTATATACAGCAAGGTTAAGATCTTGAGATGAAAGGAAACTTATTAAGATCGTGTGACAAAAGGGAACTTATTAAGATCCTAAGACGAAAGGAAACTTATGAGGGGTCTTCAAATGAAAACCTTAAATTTTTTTGGGGTATGTTTTTGAATATGTTCTGAAAAAGTACAGAACAAATGTATCATTTTTCAATGTAGTCACCACTGCGTTCAATTAAGTCCTCCAGCACTGATGAAATGCTTCGATTCCTGATGAAAAATAATTATCTTGGTCACATGTGTCACCAGCCATGCACCACCTGCTGTACCTCTTCATCAGACTGAAAAGTTTTGAAACATTCTACTCCACTCGTACACTTGCTGGACTGACAGGCATACATGACCATACTGGACTTTCATTCACTGATGAATTTCTTTAGGTTTTACCCCTTCACTGATAAAAAAACAGATAACAGAATGCTGCTCATCTTTGGTGCATGTCAATAGTGGGGCGGCCTAATTAAACTGTCCTTTTGACATCATCCCGTTAATCTGCAATTGTGATGTCACATACTAAACACTCTTGACATCCTTAACGACAATATTGACAAGTTACAAGACAATGGCATGGTTATTGTAATTTATATCACACTTTTAAGGTTTTCATTTGAAACCCTCTCATATTAAGATCCTGAGATAAAAGGAAACTTATTAAGATCCTGAGACGAAAGGAAATGTGTTAATGAGGCTGGCTGTGCTTTCGATGCTTGTTTATTATTTTGACCAGACAAGCTTTTCCAAGAGATGGAGAAAACAATGCCAAGAAGGCCAAGCATATGCAAATAATGTTATATTGTTTTTGTTTATGCATGAATTACTTTGATAACAGCATTAATGATCGCACATTATAATTCCTCCATTATGAGGAACTTATTTTGAAACTGATTAATGTGAGGAATGCTTTTAACAACTGTCAGAAATAGGTGGATGCAGGATAAAAAGAGGTTAAAGAAGTGTTTCTTCATCTTTGTTTTCACTGTACCTGTTATGCCTTTCAGAGCCAAGTTAAGGAAGTGCACAGGTGATTTTTCTTAGGTTAGATTGTTACAGGTAGGAATATGACTCGTTGAACCCTGACCAACTTTAGCCTCAGTTATGACCCTACACCTGAGACCCTCAGCCGATGTGACACTGACCACATCAGCCATCAAGTGCAGGTTGGTCTAGAAAAATATGTCTAGCATCATATGCCCAATGCTTCTTAAAGCGTGTAATAGAGACCAGTGTTTACTTGAGACATCTTACCACCTGAATGCATGATCTCAGGCATGTCTGATGTCTTTTAATAAATAATCCACATAAAAGGGCCTTCATCATACTATTTTAACACCCACAACATTTCCCATGAAATACGTAATTTACATCTACTATGTTTTTTGGGAAGTTAGTAATTTGGTGGTTTAGATTTTTCAGCCCACCCTAAAATTTGCAAAATAGCCAAGCTCAAAGTACATTCAGTTTTCATTACCAACTGCAGACATGCGAGGAGGCTTCAAATAAAAACCTTAATTGTGTGTGTGTGTGAGTGTGTGTGAACTTTTTACATTTTTTTTCCCCCGCGTTTCCATCCTATTTCAGGATATTGCGGTCAACACCAGCATCTTTCAGCTGTATATTGATTCCTAGGCTAGATTACGCTCATCAGAACGCCACGACTTTCTGAACGACCGGCTCCATACTCTCATAAGTCACTGGCGCGACTCGAACCACTTCTAATTCTCGTGCGCTCACATCGCCCATGAGAGTATTCGGGGTTAACGGAGAAAGCTGCTAACCCCTCGGCCAGGCGTGTGAATATATTCTAAAAAAGTAAAGAATAAATGTATCATTTTTTGATGCAGTCACCACTGTGTTCAGTGCAAATCCTCCAGTGCCGATAAAGTGTTTGGATTCCTGTAGAAAAAAAATCGTCTTAGTCGCGTGTATAACCTGTCATGCAACACCTGTTGTAACTCTTCATCAGACCAACAAGTTTTGAAACTTCCGACTCTACTTATACACTTGCTTGATTGACAGGCATGCATCACCATACTGGACCTTCATTCACTGATGAATTTCTATAGGTTTCACCCCTTCACAGATTAAAAAAACGGATAACAGAATACTGCTCCTCTTTGGTGCCTGTCAAAAGTGGGGTGGCTATCTTTAAACTGTCTTTATGATGTCACAATGTTTGTCTGCAATGTGATGTCACATGCTTAACACTCTTGACACCCTTAACAATAATGTTGACAGATTACAAGACAATGGCATGGTTATTGTCATTTCTATCACACTTTTAAGGTTTTGGTTCGAAGCCCCCTTGTATTGATTTAAAGCTATACCATCATTCTAATCCAGAAAGGCTGTGATAAGTCTGTATTTTATGTCTTATATTATTAGCATGAGATGACTAACGTTCAAAAGTGTGACAAAAAAGACTCTGTGTGCTTTATTTGAGTTTAAAGGGTTAATATTCCTCTCTCTTACATAAACCTTTGAGATACTTTATTGACAGTTATGTCGAGTTTCTTGGGATGTATAATGTGGTAGTTTCCCCTTGCTTTTCACATCCACATCCACATGGCTGTGAACCTTTAAGCTGCCAGGGTAAGTGAGTCACCCTGCTGTTTGGTACTCTACTCTCGCTATTAGCAAAGAGCACCCCAGAGTTGCCCACTAATCCCAGTGGATACTCAGTTCCCAGAGATGCTCTTGCCACACCGTAATGTGTTTCCCATCCTCTTCCACAAGGAAGTACAGTTGAGATTTTCCCTTCATCGTGTTTAGGGCTATGGAGGCATTTCTCAAACTCTCCAGTAATTTTAGAAGACTTCATGTGATACTAGCTTTAAAGTTGTGTGAGTGAGTCAACATTTGACTATCATGTACATTTTGTCATTTATTGACAGCTCCTGCGCTTAGCCAAAATATTTGCGCTGTGGACTAAAAATGTGTGTGCCACAATCTTAGAGTTTCTTCCCATGCTTTTGCATATGTTAACATGAGCCTTGGTGTGAAACAACAATGGTTATCTCTTACTTTCAACCAGTTCTTGCCAAATTGTCCTGTCTTTTGCTATCTCTTACAGCTCCCTCCAAGTCCTCCCAGTATTAATGATCTCTGTCTCTGATGTCTTTTTCATGTGTTTTTAGGTGTCCCTCTAATTCATTTGCCCATTTTCTAGAGAAAGAACTTTCTAGTGATACTATCATCACCTTTAAACAGATACAAAATGTAACTTGAAATTTTTCTTTTGGGAGTGTTCATTGTTTTGTATCTATGAACAAAGTGTGACTACACTTATTGAAAAGACAGCAGTTTTATGGGCCTTATGTTTTCGATTATTTTGATTATCAAAATGAAGCATTACACTTTCTCTTCGCCAACAGCAGCACATTAGTGACCTGGCAGAATGTTGTGTTTCAGGGGAATATTTTGCTGGGTATTAATCAACAGATTCGTTGTTCGGTTTCCTTTTCTTGTATATATTTATCAACTCTTAAAGGATGGAATGCCACCATTTTGGGGCCAATACTCCTCATAATTATTAATGTGAGGCCAGTATTTACAGCCAGTTTTACTTAATTGTGTCTTTTAGTGTTTTCATGGTTATAATATTTAATAATTTTTATAAATTTGATTCAGAAGAAAATTTGCATTTATATGAAAACTCAAAGATAACAAAAACTTCATGAAACAGAGGAAAGTTGATACATCCTTCAAGAGTTACATTTTTGATTGTTCTTCTATCCGCTGCCAACTATTCCTTTGTTGACTTATATTTTTTTAATATATATATTATATATTGTTTTGGTGTTTATTGTATATATATATATATATTGTATTTTGTTTTGGTGTCAATATTATTTTGTATATATGTTATAAATCTCAAGTATATATTTGTCAGTAATTTTTACTAAAATTGTTTATTTCTTACATTCTTTTCTCCTGACTGCTGTGACTTTGTTTTTTTTCGTTACTTAATGGATATTAGGCATTGGATATTTATTGGTTTACAGCATTGCTTTGTGAATTAAGTGTTTCTTTAAACAAGCTATTGTCAGCTTTTTATGCACAAGTTTCAGGTTCAGAATTTACCATGTTGTCTTTCATCTTGAATATATGCTTTGTTTGTTGCAATGTATATTCTACTACTTCAAGACAGTGTGTGTGTATATATGTGTGTGTGTGTGTGTGTGTGCGCGCGTGCATGCGCGTGTGTGTGTGTGTAAACATATGTGTATGTTTTTAATGCCAAAAAATAACCATGTAAAGGCAGTGTATTTTAATGCCAAAAAAACAATAACCCTGTAAGGGCATACAAGCTCATTTACATTTTTGTAATTCATTTTCTTCATCCAACATTTTAACTCGTTCAGTCACTGAAGGTCACAGAAGCTGAGAATGGGGTCTTTCTGGTCGACTGCGACGTCCTGTAAAGGATATGCAACTAACTAGGCATTTCTTATTTATCTTTTATCTCCTCCAAGAAACTTAGCTTAGTTCCTGAAACCTCACATTATGAAATTCTCAGTTGCCTGCTCCATTTTTTCAAGTCAAGGCCCTTTTCACTCCATACAATAATGTTTAATATACATTACATTTGATGAGCGTCATACACAACCTTCGGATCCCAAGTCAGACAGCTTGACCACTTCACCATGGAGACTCACATCTCTTATCTCTTATATATAGTTGCCATACTAGATATAAAACATTTATCTATTATATATAGTTGTCATATCAGATATACAATATTTATCTCTTACATATAGTTGTTATATCAGATTCAAAACAGTTATCTCTTGCATATAGTTGTCATATAAGATACACAACATTTGTCTCTTATATATTATTGTAATATCAGATATACAACATTTATCTCTTACATACAGTTGTAATTTATCTCTTACATATAGTTGTCATATCAGATATAAAACATTTATCTCCTACACATATTTGTCATATAAGATACACAACATTTGTCTCTTATATATTATTGTAATATCAGATATACAACATTTATCTCTTACATACAGTTGTAATTTATCTCTTACATATAGTTGTCATATCAGATATAAAATATTTATCTCTTATATATAGTTGTCATATCAGATATACAACATTGTGTTGTAAGGGTAATTGGGATGCAAATCAACAAGATGTACACCCCCAAAGAAGGGTGATGGATCAGGTATAATGATTTTAATAGTGTGGTTCCACCATTGTGAAGTGGTGCAGAAAGATATTGACTCTGGAGATCTAGGGGAATCCCGGATATAGACAAGTTCCCACACTATAAGTTTTGCCCCTCTGAAGAGAACCAGAAATGGCTCTGAAACCCCCCCCCCCCCCCCCCCCCCCCCAGTGAGAAGTGAGAAACTAGACAGACATGGTCAAGTTCTACACTAATAATTTATGAAGTAGGGTTCTCCCAGATAGGCTTTAGGAGCCTGGGAATTTTCCGTAGACAAAGATGTTAATATAAATGTGTAGTTTGCCATGTGAGGTCTCCCAGCCTCACCTTGCCCCTAAAATATGTAATAGGTGATAGTTACATTTGTAATAACACATGTATTAGAACAGACATCAAAATTGAGTGAACATCAAGATATTCATTAAACTCCAAAAATTTATTAATTAAATGTTTGGGATGGAGGAGGGATGATGAAGAGCTTCATACACCAAAAAACATGCATATGTGGAACCATGAAATGCAAGAATGATCAAATACAAGATATATCAAATAATCCCACTAATTAATATCATGAGTTGTGTATGGGCTTCTCCTCCTTTCGTGCTATCTGAAATTCAGAAGTGTTCTTCTTAAAAAAAAGTTGCTTAAAAGTCGACAGGGCCGACTTCATTGCACCGGGTTTAATCACATATGGCTCGGTCTCTTTCCGCAGCATGGAAAGCGTTGCACCAAGCACAAACTTCGTAGCTCTAGCGACGACATACAGGAGTCCACGAAAAATTTAACTCGTGAACCGAAGGACGTGGCCCAGAATCAAACCCGCAACCTTTGGAACCCGAGTCAAACAGCTTGACCACTTCACCACCATAGTCACTAGGTGTCGAAGGATTATAACTTGATGATGGATTCAGCTGAATGTTAAAAGTCCATTGGGTTCATCTATTAGCCACCGGACGCTGATGAATATGCTGGGGGGAGGATCTGAGCACCTATGGACATGTCCGGAGTGCAGCGAAGATACCCCAACTGATAACTGATAACTGATAACTGATAACTGGGTTCATCTCAGATAATATCCTTGCTTTATATAGAATATGAGTTCATATTTGGAAATCATCTTCTGGTGGTATTCTTATGATCAGGGGTGTAAATTAGATTATCTCCTGGTGGTACACAAACGTTCATGTGTTCATAGGGGAATTACTATGAGTAGGGACAGGCTGGATGGGGTAAGGCAGGCAGTCTGTCATTGCAATAAAACGTTACCCCACTTAAAGACCTCTCTAAGGCAAGCACCTGGTTCATGGAACATGACACAAGACTGTCCCTTCACTCAGAATGGTAGATCTGAGCTTCTCTTCCGCTTCACAGACCAGACAAGGTAGCCAAACTCATGCTAGCAGGCCAGACGAACACCACTCTCCTTGCTGACAATATAAACAAACATTTCTCCGATATACATTTTGTAAACCTAAATGTCATCATGAGAGTGAGTATGAAAGAAAAATGGGGAAAAGAAGAAAGGATGAGGAGGAAGAAGCCTGGTATCACCCAGACTAGAGATTAGGAACCCTTTCTCGCCTAGGGTGTTGGAATCCAATCAGACCGCTGAGGGGTGCAATCGGTTTCTGTATAGTGATCATCACTTAAAGTTGTGGGTTCAATTCTGGGTTAAGTCGTTCGGTGCACAAGTGCAGTTTTCTTGGAGACTCCTGGATCTTGTTCCTAGAGCTACAGAATTTGTGTATTTGTGCGACACTTTCGGCAAGGCAATCCTGCAGAAAGAGACAGAGATATATGGGATCAAACCCAGTGCAATGAAGTCAATCTTCTTGCCTTTAAAACTTTTAAAGTTTGAGCTAATCAGCACAGTGCACAAACTCTGATGAGGACTCAATTGGCATCTCAACAGGCGAGGTGAAACAGAGAAATTAGCCATATGTGGGACAACAGTAAGCAAAAAAAGGCAAAGACAGATGTGTGTGGAATGCTGAAACCCTTGGACAACAAATAGTAGTGCAAGAAATGTTAGCTTCATGAAAGAAGCACACATGTTATATTTGTTGTGTGCGGATGTTTTCTACATTTGAAATTTATCTTGAGCGGTGGAATTAATTGCCAACAGTTTTTGATTGCAAACTTATAAAGGGATATTTAATGCGCACAACTTTCATACGGGTTATCCTAGTTTTCTGCATTTATCTGAGAAGTTCAGTTGTTCAATCCACTACCCCAGGATAAGGGAAGTGTAGAACAATCTTAGGTTTAATTTGTTTGCAAAAATCCACCCGTGATTCGTAACCAGTTTTCTCGATTTAAAGACTGACATTGAAGCGAGAATCCAAAGTGCCTAATATTAGAGATATCTGGACTTATACTATAACTTCTATTCTTGTTGACTGTGTTAAAGGACATTTAGGTTATTCTGTTTATTAGAAATTACATCACACTTTGTTACTCGCAATTGTTTGGCTTGTTGAATGTTTTATTGATTTATATGAGATTATTTCTTTGCAGAATCTATACATACCTTACTTACTTGCCGTCTTGACAGATGATAGTTTGTTACATTGTGCTTCAAAAATAGCACAACGCTTGGGCCAAATTGTTGAGACCATGTGTGGCCATGCAGCATGATCCCTCTCTCTGCCTGCCTAGTTTACTTCAGAGAAAAGGTAACATAAATACATCTGGAACAAAACAAGCTGCAGAAGCAGCTGGATCAGTAAAGCAATGCTCTAACTGTCCACCTGTCAGAGCTTCAATCCTAGACCAGCTGCCAACCAAGGCTTAAGGCCTGGCCTGCCCTGCCGTGACATTTAGTCTTTAGGTTGTATATCCTCCCACCAGGGTAAGGCTTGTTTCCTCCCAATTACGCTCCTCCGCCCAAAGCCGCTGGCACAATGTGGGGTGTCGGGATTGGTAAGCGCCGCCCAACATTCAACGCTAATAGAAAGCACATTCATATTTGTTTACTTTCACATGGAGCTTGTTTGCCAGTGTATTCATTTTATATATTTGTGTTGCACACAGTTGATGTTTGATATTAATAGGCCATAAGTGTAGTGTCTATGTGGTGTTAATTGTAATATGCATTTCTTTGATTTTAGTTTTCATGTTTCTTTTTTTTTGTTAGAATGTAATTCAAGCTTTGTGTTATTGCTTGCTTGCATTTGCTGGCTGTGAACTCCAGCGTGAAGTCCTGTATGTCGGATGAAGACATCCTGTTGTCCAACATCAGTGTGATGTCATACCGGACTGAGGTTTGCGTGAATATCCGTTGTCCCTTGTCTTGTTTATTTGTGTGCAGATTGGTGGTTCCTCGCCGTGCTGGCAGATACTCTCCATCTTCGGAAGAAACAGTGATCCTACTACGTTAGCCAGGACCCCGAAGGAACCTGTTGCCCAGGACGCATGACTGGGACATGTTAGTAGGTCTTGGCCAGCATAGAGCCTGGCTCTGTTGTCTTGGAAACAGCTCTGTGTCCCGCTTTGTGTTATTCTTTTTGACTTTCTTTGTGAATTTAAATTACACTTATTTTGTTTTTATTTGAGATGTGCTGTTTTTTTCATTGATGTAATGTTTATGTCACAAGGAATCTATAAGAAGTCTAAAAGTAATTTGTAGATGTAATGATCTAGAAGGAATTGTTAGTATTATATTGACTTGAGTATATATATATATTTTATTGAAGAATTGATGAGGAAAGATAGTACATGTATTATGTACAGAATTATGTTGTTAGGTGCATCTGTGGGTTAGGGGTAGTGAACAGCGTTTGAACATTCCTGGCTACTGGGTCATGGGTGTAAAATTAGCCGCAGGATATTTTGGAGCAAAATGTCTTGTGTTGATTTAGATAGTTGGTTGTTCAGAAAGCAATGGCAAACTACTGAAAGTAAAAATTGCCTAGTAAATCAGAAATGGCCAATGAATGTTGGGGGTTGATTGCAATGCCCTGTAAAAGGACATGCAACTAAATATTTAAAAAAATAATTTGGTGCTAGTTTATGTAATTCTCTTGATATCAGGAAGATATGCACACATTTGGTTTGTTCATTTGGTGAGATGGATGTGTAACCTGCCTTCCAGCAGCAAAAATGTTCCTAAGTGATAATTACTTTATAGATGTAATAATTTACAGGTAATTGTTAGAATTATACTTATGTGAGATCTATATTATGTCTCAATATTTTCCATTTTTAAACTGATGGTGAAAGATAGTATTATATGCAGAATGTCCACAAGTAAAAATAAATAATTTGTAGGTATAATCAAATAAATGAAATTGTCAGTGATATACTGAATAATAATATAAATCTGATTGTCATGGTTATACTGAATAATAATATAAATGTAATTGTCAGGGTTATATTGAGTTGAGATAGATATTTTGACTAAATATTTTCCATTGCAGAAGTGATGATGAAAGATTGTATTATATACAGAATATCCATAAGCAATAAATAATTTGTAGGTAAAATAATCTGCAAATAATTGTCAGGGTGATACTAGTTAAAATCTATATTTTGTCAAAATATTTGCTATTCGAGAAGTGATGATGAAAGATTGTATTATATATAGAATGTCCATAAGTAATATTTACTTTATGGATTTAATCATCTGGAAGTAACTGTCAGGGTTTTGCTGAGTTGATACATATATTTCATCTACATTTTTTATTACAGAACTGGCGATGAAATATAGTATTATATAAATAATATCCATTCATGATACATAATTTGTGGTTATAATAATCTCTAAGCAATTGTCAGGGTTGTACTGAGTTGAGATCTATATTTTGTCTAAATATTTTTCTTTGCAGAACTGATGGTGAAAGATCGTATTATATACAGAGTGTTCATAAATAATAAATAATTTGTAGATATAATAATCTATAAGTAATTGTCAGGGTTATATTGAGTTGAGATCTATATTTTGTCTAAATATATTTCTTTGCAAAACTGATGGTGAAAGATAGTATTACATACAGAATGTTCATAAATAATAAATAATTTGTAGATATAATTATCTATTCGTTATTGTCAGGGTTATACTGAGTTGAGATCAATATTTTGTCTATATCTTTGATATTGCTGAACTGATGATGAAAGATCATTTTATATGCCACCGATACCAGGCCTGAAGCAGGTACCTACATTGGCTCTGTGATGTGTCAGGACCTTCACATTTTGTAGACCTACATTGGCTCTGTGATGTGTCAGGACCTTCACATTTTGTAGACCTACATTGGCTCTGTGATGTGTCAGGACCTTCACATTTTGTAGACCTACATTGGCTCTGTGATGTGTCAGAACCTTCACATTTTGTAGACCTGCATTGGCTCTGTGATGTGTCAGAACCTTCACATTTTGTAGACCTACATTGGCTCTGTGATGTGTCAGGACCTTCACATTTTGTAGACTTACATTGGCTCTGTGATGTGTCAGAACCTTCACATTTTGTAGACCTACATTGGCTCTGTGATGTGTCAGAACCTTCACATTTTGTAGACCTACATTGGCTCTATGATGTGTCAGAACCTTCACATTTTGTAGACCTGCATTGGCTGTGTGATGTGTCAGGACCTTCACATTTTGTAGACCTACATTGGCTCTGTGATGTGTCAGAACCTTCACATTTTGTAGACCTACATTGGCTCTGTGATGTGTCAGGACCTTCACATTTTGTAGACCTACATTGGCTCTGTGATGTGTCAGAACCTTCACATTTTGTAGACCTACATTGGCTCTGTGATGTGTCAGGACCTTCACATTTTGTAGACCTACATTGGCTCTGTGATGTGTCAGTACCTTCACATTTTGTAGACCTACATTGGCTCTGTGATGTGTCAGGACCTTCACATTTTGTAGACCTACATTGGCTCTGTGATGTGTCAGGACCTTCACATTTTGTAGACCTACATTGGCTCTGTGATGTGTCAGGACCTTCACATTTTGTAGACCTACATTGGCTCTGTGATGTGTCAGGACCTTCACATTTTGTAGACCTACATTGGCTCTGTGATGTGTCAGAACCTTCACATTTTGTAGACCTACATTGGCTCTGTGATGTGTCAGGACCTTCACATTTTGTAGACCTACATTGGCTCTGTGATGTGTCAGGACCTTCACATTTTGTAGACCTACATTGGCTCTGTGATGTGTCAGGACCTTCACATTTTGTAGACCTGCATTGGCTCTGTGATGTGTCAGAACCTTCACATTTTGTAGACCTACATTGGCTCTGTGATGTCTCAGAACCTTCACATTTTGTAGACTTACATTGGCTCTGTGAAGTGTCAGGACCTTCACATTTTGTAGACCTACATTGGCTCTGTGATGTGTCAGGACCTTCACATTTTGTAGACCTACATTGGCTCTGTGATGTGTCAGGACCTTCACATTTTGTAGACCTACATTGGCTCTGTGATGTGTCAGGACCTTCACATTTTGTAGACCTGCATTGGCTCTGTGATGTGTCAGGACCTTCACATTTTGTAGACCTACATTGGCTCTGTGATGTGTCAGGACCTTCACATTTTGTAGACCTACATTGGCTCTGTGATGTGTCAGAACCTTCACATTTTGTAGACCTACATTGGCTCTGTGATGTGTCAGAACCTTCACATTTTGTAGACTTACATTGGCTCTGTGAAGTGTCAGGACCTTCACATTTTGTAGACTTACATTGGCTCTGTGATGTGTCAGAACCTTCACATTTTGTAGACCTACATTGGCTCTGTGATGTGTCAGGACCTTCACATTTTGTAAACCTGCGTGCATGGAGGAATACGTGGGTAGGTTTCCCTCCCATGGCGAGTGATGAGCTCATGTATTGAACTCTCATCTGATCATGTTCATGCCATTGTCAGGGTAACGTCCTATAACGTGCCTGCTAGTTTTGTATACAGAATGTCCTCAGTAATAAATAATATTTAGTTTTACTAGTGCAGAAGAAATTTTTCATTTTCTACAAAGTTGGGAGCTACATTTTGTCTTCAGTTTTCTAATACAGAATTGAGGGTGAAAGATTTATTTTGTCTACAGTTTTCTAATACAGAATTGAGGATGACAGATAGATATTTTGTCTACAGTCTTCTTATAAGAATTGAGAGTGACAGGTACATATTTTGTCTACAGTTTTCTAATACAGAATTGAGGATGACAGATACATAGTTTGTCTACATTTTTCTTATACAGAATTGAGAGTGGCTAATACATATTTTATCTACAGTTTTCTAATACAGAATTGAGGGTGACAGATACTTATTTTGTCATTCTGTATTATATTTTAAATGTCCTTAAGAAAAAATGCTAGCTCTGTGGCGAAAGGGATTACGGGCACAATTCGTAATCCCACATACTGCATTTGAAATACAGCTGCGGGTGATTTGGCAGCAGACCGCCTTACTTGGTTTCAATACAATGGTATGAGTGCCGGTCACTCAGACAGCAATGGCAAACTACTGAAGTAAACTTGCCAAGGAATCACAAACATCCAAAAAATTTAGGGGCTGACTGCAATGTCCTGCAAAGGATTTGCAACTTTTTTTTTTTACAGGAAAGATTGTAGTTTATACATAATGCCTGTAAGTAATAAGGAAGGGAGACATGATACTGTCTATAAGGAAGGGAGACGTGATACTGTCTATAAGGAAGGAAACTAATAATGTTTTCTACTCTATATAACGACTGTGGTTACTTACTCATTTCATTTATAGTACCGTTAGTATTGGGACTCTGTGCATTTAGGCATTCCAGATATGATGCTTCTGTTACATCACAAACCTCTAGCAGGCAACTTCTTCCGGACAAATTAAAAAAAATTTTTTTGGTGGAATCTCTATAATTTTATATTAGTTAACAGTTGTAAGGGTAATGTGTACATTTCTTTATTAAATTAAAACTTCATGTGAAGTGGGACTGGTAAATTTCTTTGTTAATTTAACACATTCATGTGAAGTGGAATTGGTAAATTTAACAAGAACACATTCAAAAGTGACAAAATGGACGTTGTGTTCAGGGCTTTTGTCAGGACATAAACAGTAAACAGACTCTATACAACCACATGAAACATTTACGGAAGTTACTAGCTGATGTGAGAAGCGGCTGGCTGAGTGGCTAGAATGCTGGGTTTTCCTTTGGTGGGACCTGGGTTCGAATCCTAGGTAAGGTGGGGATTTTTTTCTGTCCAGTGCAAAAAAGAAACCTGCACTAGCCAGGCGGCCTTAATTCGCCAGGCTTAAGATCACCCTATATAGTAACATCATTACCCCTATGGACAACAATCTTTTTAAATTAATAAGCTTGCGAGGGTAAAAGCGAGGGCAGCTGTTATTTTTGGCTGACTCAGTCACAGGATTATTAATCTGAGCCAGAGATGGACCCTAATATAACTTCTCCTTGAGGTTGAATAGGGTATGGGTAATGGTGGAATCAAATGGAAAACACCCTGTCTTACACTGCAAGGTTCTACAGTAGATGGCAGTTTTTTATGACTAGCAGCTGATGTAGATCTGCCATCTGTCAAGCCGTGTAATTTGACAATACAGATAAAATGAAAACACGCTAGCAATGGCTTTCATTTGATCATCATGTCCAATTCAGGTTATGCTGCTTTTCGGATGACAGATGTGCATCTGGACTAACTTTTGTATGTTTTGTATGTAGTTGTTTCAGCATCTGTTTGTTGTTTTCGTGCTGACAACGGCTCTAGCTGCAACGTCTATTTTGTCACTTATGATCATGTTCTAATAAAGCTTACTCCACTGGTAGTCATGAAAAATGTTGATTATTTAAGACATATCCAGCCACAACAAGGATACATATAAGTAACTTTGTATTTTCATGTAGTGTTTTTCGTGTAGTTGTATCAGTTTGTGTTTGTTTAGTCTGTGCTGACGAAGGCTTTAGCTGCAACTTCCATTTTGTTTCTTGTAATTGTGTTCTAGTAAAGCTCACAATCTACTTCTTGTTGTTTTAGTGATCTATTCTAGTAAAGCTTAACAACTCCACTCCTGGTTTTCATTTATTTACTCATTGTATGTTTACAGCGTTACTGCGGTTACACCAGTTTCATTTCTCATGAGATGAAATCGACTATTAAGAAAGCCAAATGTCTTTAGTATCCCCTGACTATATAAAACATTGATTTGGGCACATGGAGAAGAGCCTTTCACTCCATTTGTATTGATTGAGACATGCTAAAGGATGAAGAACTATCCCAGAATCGATGACCAAAAAGAACAAGTAATAATCTGTAGATTCCACACAGGACATAACAGACTGAAATACCACATGTTTGATACACTAAATATAAGAAATACCAAGAAATTAACCGTGGAACCGGTAATATGGCAGCAGACATTTTTTGCAGGTGTGTCCAACATATGTCAAAGAGAGAAAGCTATTTTGACCTACATCCGTCCTGTTTGAGGACAAACTCTATGGAGATGTCAACAAGCTTAAGTTGACTGCTGCTTTCATTACATTTATTCATATTGACCCCTGAAGGTGAAGAAAGAAGAAGATGAGAATCAGTGATTTTCTGGCACACAATCTACTTATGTCATTGTTAACTTTTCACAATTTTTGTATTACTTTACTGAAGGCTGCTTTTATTTGTATATGTTATGTGTGATATGTCTTCATTTAAACTGTGTCTGTCGATCTGATTGATAGTTTATTAATCTCTGATTTATGTCAATAAGTCTTGACAATCTTATATCTCCAGATAATGTGTGGAAGCTTAAAAAAAAACCAAATAAAAGATTCTATCTTATATATGTATTGATTTTGGTGTTGTAATTGCTATCAAATCAGATCAGGAGTGATGTTTTTTGAACAAATCACTCCATGAATCACCCATAGTTATTCTTTGTTAATTAATGTGGTGGTTTTATCTTGACATTTGCACCTACAATGACTGTCAGTTCTAGAAGAGAGGGACAGAGCATGTATGGGAATGTCCCGAGTTCAGTGATGTCATTCTTAAATTCAGTATTCACTAATGAACCAAAATGTTCAGTGGAACTTTCTCCACCATGAACATTTTGAAACACCGGCCCCCAAATGACTGGATAACCGGCCTTGAACTCCTTATGTCCCAAACAGCGATTGATGTGTGATTCTCCCTTTCATGTGAGACTCAGTCATCATATTGTCTTACTTTTTACGTTTAGCAACAGCATGCTGAAAAAGCTGGCTTCCCCTGAGGCCACCTCTAAGTATATATAGTGAAATGGTGAAATTTTCAGAATTGTTTGATATTTATTAAACCTGCACAATGATAGAACCTGAAAATGATTTCCAACGTACCTCATTAAGTCTTATGTTGATTATAAGCAGGGATATCCAGATTTGTGTGTCAAATTCTGTCATAAAAGGAACATAGATATTTTTAAAACTGCTACAACTTGTTTAAACTTGAGAACATCCCTTAGTCTCTCTGAAAGTGATACTTTAATATTGGAACAGTATTTCAGTTTCTGAGACTTGAAGCTGCTTTTGAAATGTAGACTGACCAATCAACGCTGAAGTTGAACAGCATTGGGAGACTGCAAATACATTAAAATAACATTGTTCAGCACATGTATCTTCCCGTTCACAATAAATCAATTTATCAATCAGTCAGTAAGTGAATCAGATGCCGTCTTCACAATGAAGGTTGACTACAATGATGGATCTCTACCTCTGTCTCTCGCCTTGATTGTACATTCTACCAGACTGCTGTTCGTCCATCTCTTGATGTTATCATCCCATTTGTATAGTTGTCTACCTCTTGCTAGCTTGCCATCAACCTTACTCTCCAGAATTGTGTTGATAAGAGTACTATGTCTTTTAATGTGGCCGAAATATTTCAATCGCCTCTTTTTTTAATCTCTTTCATGTACTTTTTTTTTCTTCATTCCTAGCTTTTCTAAAACCTTTGTGTTTGATTGTTTTTGTTTCCACGGAATACGACATATTCTTCTGTATGTCTACATCTCCAGGGCCTCTATTTGACTTGTTAAATATTCAGGCCTCGGAACTGATTTTGCAATCAGTAACGAAGAAACTTGGAGCTTTCTTAATTAACTGAAATATTACATAAACGTTCTTACACATTCGTTGACAAGAAGAAGACAAATAATGATATTCTAGAACATCTGAACGTCAAAAAAAAAAAAAAAAAAAAAAAAAAAAAAACAGGCTCATAAGTTGCATCATGTTTCGGAAGCTGAAATATCAGGTGTTTTTAAAGTCTTACTACACTTTGTATGTACAATAAATTTAAAAAAAAGAAAAGAAAATTCTTTCTTCTGTTGATAACACTATTCTGTTTGGAGTGCAAGGAATTACTCCAGCAGACGACAAACATTCGCTGCATATTGCTTCACGATGGACTGTGGAGCACATGTTTTGATGACATCATGTACTTCATTTGTCAAATTTGTTCTATATACAGTGTCGTGAGACTTTGCAAACACCTGGTATGTTGGCCATATTCAGTGGCACCGTGGTCCGGAAAGAACAGTGATAGATGGCATGACTTCTGGGAGAGAAGGCAGGGATCGACCAGCACGAAGATTTCATTGCATTACATATTACATTGGCACCTTGCCGTCTTGACAGACGATAGATTGTTACATTGTGTTATAAAAAAAGGCATAATAACTACAACAGACTTAGATGGATAGGACATCTTAGGAGGATGGATGATGGTAGAATACCAAAGGATATCTTTTTTGGTGAATTACAGATGGGTAAGAGATCTCAGGGTCGGCCTCTACTACGATACAAAGATGTGTGTAAGCGGGACATGATTGATACAGGCATTGATAATGCACATTGGGAGCAAGTCGCCGCTGAACGTGTTGCATGGAGGGCAAACATCAGAAATGGAATAAAGTCAAAGGAGAAAATTATTGCAGAAAAGTCACACACCAAGCGTTTGAGACGTAAGATGGTGCATGATGGTGGAAATGACCACGTGTTCACATGCACCCACTGTGAACGGACATTTACAGCGCAAATTGGCCTTATCAGTCACACTCGCTACCGCCATAGTTAAAAGTTATTATGCCTTTTTAAAGCACAAACTATCGTCTGTCAAGACGTCAAGGTGCCAATGATGTATAATAACTACTACCCATGGCGGTAGCGAATGTGACTAATCAGACCAATTCATGATTTTAGTGTTTTCCTGTGGCGTATGTGATGTTATTTCGTATTCGTTTATTGGAAGTGTTCAAAAGAAGCCACGGAAGGCAGGTGGTGGATGAAATTTTGAGGGCAGCCAACAGATATTTGTTGGTTATGGTCTCAAGTTTCATGATGGCAGGCAGAGGATCTCTTTCGCGAGTCAATGGCTGCGGTCACAGAACCAGTACGGTTACTGCCATAGAGGAAAGCACCGGCAAACTACCTCTTTAAAAATGCCTAGTACATTATGATTCACCTTAAGACTGATAATTGCAAGACAAGGACAGAGACATTAAAATTAGCAACATGGAACATTAGGACGTTAAACGATGATGAAAAATTAGAGAACATAAAACAAGAAATAGAAAGAGAAAAAATTAATATTTTAGGGATGTGCGAAACGAGATGGACAGGAGCAGGCATCAAGATAGATGAAGATTTTAAAAGTATTTATTCTGGAGGTGAAGATCGACAAAGGGGAGTGGCAATTATTTTGGACCGGAAAACATTAAAATCTGTTCAAAGATATTGGGCCGTGTCAGACAGAGTTCTACTAGGTGAATTGAGTGGCAGACCTTTTAACATAAATATTAAAGTATATGCTTCAACTGGAGAATTCAGTGAAGATAGTGTAGAGGAATTTTATAATGACATAGAGTCTGCCTTAAAGAAATGTAAAAATTCAGCAATAAACATCATAATAGGAGACTTCAATGCAAAAGTAGGAAATCAAGGTGATAGATTCACAGTAGGAAACTATGGTTTAGGAGAGAGAAATGAAAGATGTGTTGGTTTTCAATGTCTAGGCACTCGTAGAGTGGGCAAAAGAACAAGAAATAATTGTAGGAAATACCTGGTTTAAGCAACACCTTAGAAGATTATGGACATGGAGGAGTCCTGATAGCAGGATCAGAAACCAGATTGACTACATTCTGATTAGCAGAAGATTTAGAAACGCACTAAGTGACTAACAATAGCAAAAACAGTTCCCAGTGCTGATCGTTACAGTGACCACAGATTACTTACAGGAACACTGAGGATAAAGTTGAAGAAAGTCAAGTATATAACAGGGAACACTAAGTATGATTTGTGTACACTGAGTAATGACAAGGAAATACAAAACAAATTCAACATAGAAGTACAGAACAGATTTGATATATTGTCTGATCTAGAGATATTATTCCAGGATGTGGATGATCAATGGGAAATGTTGAAGAATTCATTCAGTTTGGCTGCAGAAACAACTATTCCAAAATTTAAGAAGGTGGGTCGTAAGAAATGGATGAGAGAAGAAATTTTACACCTAATGTAAACAAGAAGACTCAACAAAAATAATGCTGCCAAATATGAAGAAATTCACAGACAAGTCAGAATATTATGTAAGGAGGCAAAAGAAGCATGGCTTGAGGAAAAGTGCTTAGACATTGAAAACCAACACAACAGTCAAAATACCAAATTAGTGCACAAAAGAATTCAGGAACTTACTAATAAAAGAACAAGTACATCAACAGGCTCTCTAAAAACTAAAGATGGCAAAATAAAAATAGAAAAAGATCAGATTCTACATGTATGGACAGATTATGTGAAAAACGTTTATAATGATAACAGAGAGGAACATTATGATATTAGATTTAATAATAAAGGACCGCCAATTTTGAAGATGGAAGTTCGAAATGTTCTTAAGCATATGAAAGCTGGCAAGGCCACAGGTGCAGATAATATCACAACAGAATGATTAAAGCTTTAGAAGAATTTGGACTAGAGCAAGTCACCAGACTGCTGAACACATTATATGATACTGGAGATATACCTTCTGAAATATGTAACTCTGTATTTATTGCAATCCCAAAGAAATCGGGAGCCTTGGAATGTGATCAACATAGAACAATTAGTATAATGAGTCACGTCACAAAGATTTTGCTACGAATTATCATGCAAAGAGTGAGGAAGAAAATACAACCTGAAATAGGGGAAGAACAATGTGGGTTTGTAGAAGGAAAGGGTACAGTAAATGCAGTGTATATGTTGCGAACAGTTATTGAACGTGCTATAGAAAACAAGGATATACACCTTTGCTTTATTGACTACACAAAGGCTTTTGATAGAGTTAGGCATGTCAACATGGTAGATATGCTTGCAGATCTACAAATTGATGGGAAAGACATTAGACTTATAAAAACATATATTGGAAACAACAAGCTGCTATAAGGATTGATAATCAAGTGGGACAATATCAATCTATTAAGAGAGGTGTTAGGCAGGGATGTGTAATGTCTCCAGATCTTTTTTCCCTATACAGTGAAAATATTTTCAAAAATGTAGAAGATATAAATGGAATCAGCAATGGAGGACGAAACATCAATAACATTAGATATGCAGATGATACAGTATTGATTGCAGACAATGCACAAGATCTACAACAATTAGTAGACGCAGTTGTTGTACACAGTGAGCAGCTGGGGTTGGAATTAAATTGTAAGAAGACACAGGTTATGGGCGTCACTAGGAAGAACGAAGTACCACAATGTAATATAAAAGTAAATGGGAATATTCTTCAACAAGTAAATCGGTACAATTATCTCGGTACAGTCATAACATCTGATGGGAGATGCCGTGAAGAGATTAGAACAAGAATCGCCATGGCGAAAGTAGCCTTTAGCCTACTAAGATGAAAAACATTCTGACCAATAAAAAGATGTCAATTGAAACGAGAAAAAGAGTGTTGAGGGGATACATAGATCCTCTTCTTTTGTATGGATGTGAAACTTGGACAATGTGCAGTCAAGCTGAAAAACATCTGATGGCTGCATAAATATGGTTTCTGAGGAAAGTGCAAAGTATACCATGGACAGATAGAAAAACAAATGACCAAGTACTGCAGGAGACAAATGAAAATCGTAAATTGATTAGAGAAATTAGACGTAGACAGTCAAAATTTTTTTGGACATGTTATGGGAAGAAATGGATTGGAGAACTTAGTGACAACTGGCAAGATCGAAGGGAACAGACCAAGAGGAAGACCGAGAGGAGAATACCTGGATGGCTTGGCCACATGGCATGGATGAGACAGGAACACTGAGCTGGTGATTGAGTGAAATGGCGAGTCATGACCGCCCACGCTTTCCGGCATGGCACATGATTGATTGATTGATAGATGCATGTGAAAGCATTGTAATTTCATCATCACGCATCATCTCATGCGCTCAATGTGTGACCTGTCTGCAATCATTTTCACCTTCCACTTTCTTCCATTTCTGATATGTGCCCTCCGTGCAACACGTTCGGCAGCGACTTGCTCCCAATGTGTATTATCAATGCCTGTATCAATCATGTCCCACTTACACACATCTTTGTATCGTAGTAGAGGCCGACCTTGAGATCTCTTACCCATCTGCAATTCACCAAAAAAGATGTCCTTTGGTATTCTACCTTCTTCCATCCTCCTAACGTGTCCTATCCATCTATATCTATGAAGACTGAGCATGGAACACACCGTCACACAACCTGATCTTTCCAATACTTCAGTATTTATGAATTTGTCTTGCCACTTAATACCAAGTATTAAAGGAAGATGGACATAGGTCAATTCAGATATCTAGGGCAACTGTCTGCAAAGATCTGCTACATGATGATATCCTCTCCTTGGGCAACTACCATGTGACATCACGGAACCGAAATAGGTAAGATTTAAAAGTTAAAACTTAAAATTTAAAGTCACCAAGTAGGTTTTGGCCAAAGGAACCGAAATAGGTAAGATTTAAAAGTTAAAACTTAAAATTTAAAACGTTAGAGCTAAGAGTTAACTTATTCAGTGCAAAAAAAAAAATAAATAAAAATTAGGTTTTGGCCAAGCATGGTAACAAGGACATGAACAATATGAATTGGAAACAAATAGGTATATTAAGCTCCTGCGAGAAGAAACGTACTAAACATCAACACGTTGCACATACATTACAAGGGCATCCATCGTATCCCGAAATTCAGGTGAAAATCCGAGATCAGAAGCACTCAATAAATATATAAAATGAATAATAAAATAAAATAAAATACACACAAACGCATACCATACGACACACAGGACAGCCGACATTTCGATTCTCAGAATCTTTGTCAAGGACAGGACAACACGGATAGATAGGACAACGAAATATAAAAAAGCACAAAACTAAAATACTAAAAAACACAACCACTATGTATCCATGTGGCTTCAGAAAAGGACATGAACAAGCATTATTAAGTTAATTTCCATTCATTGAGCATTGAAATTACAGAAGATACGGCGAAACAAAGCAAATAACACTAGTATGACTATATATCGTCCTTCTGTCCAAATGTGAGGTGACATATGTCGATATATTATCCTTCGACACTAAATCAACTAAGTGCGTTAAGACTTAGTAGTCAGCAGTTTAGAGGAATCTGTCACTGTCGTCTACTGCCCATAGCACCTTGCGCGGTGTAGGACAAAAATACGGTGGGTGGGGGGGGGGGTGGTCTTGAGGCTAATGAATTAAGACGACCTGGATAGTGCAGTTGCCGCGAACTGTGCAGGTTAGGGTTTTCTTTTTGACCCCGACAGGAAAACATCCCAAACCTTACCAAGGACTCGAACTCTAATCAAGGATTACATATACACCTAACAGGTAGGCAGAGTCCGCGACCTTGGATGAAACCTGTCCAGAGGAAGTAAACCTGACTATTGTACGCCGATGTCAGATACTCTGACCTGTGAGATATATAGCCTACATGGTTGTGACCATTTCCCTCGATAGAGAAACGAAGAGGAGGAACAATGAACGCTTCATGTTTTGTAAGATGTGGATGTTTAGCCTAAAATGTGTACCAGGAAATGTTTTGGGGAGTAAGATGACCAGCGTGAGATCGACCACATCAGCCACCCAGTGCCGGTTGGACTATACAAATATGTGTCTTGGACAATATCCATCGAAATAAGTGGACAACTCTGCAGCTGAGCTGAGCGGGGCACTCACTTGTCCTGACAGTCGGAAATGGCTATCAAAAGCAGAGGTAAAAGACCATCAAGTGGATGTGGAAAACAAGGGAAAACCACCACATTATCTTCCTAAGACTTCGTGGCAAAACAAAATTCAGAGAGAGAGAGCTCCCGTGTGTTGCCGGGGCTCATAAGGGAAGCAAAGAATAGCAACACTGTAGCCTACCAAGCATGTCGTAAGAGGCGACTAAGGAGGCTTGATGGTTCCGTCGCCCTGCTACTGAGTGAGTGCGTGGCGCGACACTGTGAGCTGTGAGTTTCGTGTGAAATGCTTTTGAATCTGCCTGAGGTGTTTTGGAATGTGACTGCATGTTCGGAGTGATGGCAGGTGGCTATGTCCCAGAGTTGACCGGTTTTTGCCTTATGAAGAAATGCGTGGCTGATGGGCTTCTGGTTGACTGCCACTACCATCAGCGATGAACTGTATTTTCGTGGACTGTGTGGGTGAACATCTAGGAAACATTCAGATAGGAAAATGACAGCCGATTCCATCAGAGATGAACTGGGTGTTTCGTGGGGGACTGGGGTGTTGACATTCTGGTTGCAGCATTATGCACAGTGTATCTGTGCGGGCTGTTGTTTGTCGAGACTCCTGTCTTTTCCATTTTTTACATTGGGCAGTGGGGAGCGTTTTGTGTGATATTCACTGGCACAGGAACGGAGCATAATGGGGACGACCCGTTGCTGTGAAGTTGGAACTGCGACTAATTAACTAACTAATTCAGAGATAGTGAAGGACGTTAATGGCTGTCTTAGGTCATCCTCGTCCGGTAGGGACAGTCATGAGCCACAGGTGACACCAGACCGTCATACAGCTACTGATGGCAAAACCATAACTAAAATAAATAAACTTGACCATTATATATAACAATAAGAGAGAGACAAAAAGCTTTCTTCGGTCATGCGATGAGAAGAGAGGCATTAGAGAACATCGTGACAACTGGAAAGATCGAGTGGAAGAGAGGCAGAGGCAGACCAAGAGAAATGATGCTGGATGGATTGAGACGGTGGCATGCACAAATATCATCACAGTAAAATTATGAATACAATTTGGTGGAACTGCGGTAAAGCTGTGAAAAAGTAAGCAATATGAAATGACACAAAGTAGTGCAGCTTTAATTAACAAAATTACGACACATACAGGACGTTGCGGCGATTAGCTTTCATCAGCAAACAAACACATTAACAAAACACTACATTTAGTCACGGAGATCTCCTGTGACTACATTAAAACGTGACGACAGGACGAGAAGAATAAAAATATGAAAAAAATGAAAGCAATGAAGAGAAAATGAAAACTGAAAAAAAAAAAAAAAAACATCATTTGTTCTGTTCTGTATCCAAGATATTCTTAGAACCTGTCTATAACATTTATATTCAAAGGCATGTATGCATTGTCCAACTTGTTTAGTAAGTGTCCAGGTTTCACAAGCGTGAAATGTCAAAGTACTGAGTGTAAACTCGCCAAGATATCACAAAAGCCAAAAAAGCTGCAGTTGAATGTGACGTCATGTAGGGGAGACTGGGGAGAAATGGACATAGGGGAGAAATGGACCACCCCCTCTCTGGCCCCTGGCTGTGATGCAATGAAAGTGAAACCATAATAAGTTTGTTTTCCACATCAAACATAGTCCGAATTTTTCATTTCCCATCGACTTCCCGCACAGGTCGTTCCCACGCAAAGTTTGGAAAATTTTCTGCACTAAAGTTTCTTTTTCCAGTTCCAGACACCATCGTAAAGCAGACGCATAGTCAGGAATCAGGACAAGGTAATTACGTTAATATCTTTATTTACTTGTTATTTAAGAGTTCATATAAAAAATATAGCATATAATATTAGATTTAAGAGACTTTATGGCTGAATAGTTTAATACATTGATGGGGGAGAAATGGACCGGTTCATTTCTCCCCATGGTTCATTTCTCCCCATAGAAGAAATTGACAAGACAGTCTGTTGTTATTAAAAGTGTTGAAGATTGCATTCGAATATCAGCATTATTGATTCTTTTTAATACTGGGGTCTAAATCTAGACCAATAAAACTGTTAACAAATTTGATTTCAGTGATTTATTAAAGATGCACGCCATTCGTGCTATGATCAGTATTTCTTTGCAAATGATAGGCCTACCATTCTAAATGTTATATAATTCTGTCACTCTTTTGTTTCAGATGCCAAGATTGTACATCAGAAACACCAACAAGGGTCTCGTTACGGAGGAACGTATGAGAGAAGCTGTTAATGCTGTGAAAAATGGAATGAAAGTGAGGAAAGCTGCAATGGAGTACGGCATTGCTCGCTCTTCCCTCAATAACAATCTTACAAAAGACAGAGAAGGAAATGGTCTGCCTACTAGACTCGTACCAAATTATAGGCATAGCCTTGTTTTCACAGCTAAGCAAGAAGCTGATTTTGCTAGTTACTTGAAAGAATGTTCCATGGACTCACAACTAAAAACGTTCGTATTTTGGCGTACGAGATGGCGAAAGTCAATAACATTGCACATCCTTTAACCTGGGATGAGCAAATGATGGCAGGGAATGACTGGCTTTGTGGATTTTTGCGACGGAATCCCGAGCTGACCATAAGGCAACCTGAGGCAACATCTCTGGCTAGAGCTACAGCTTTCAACAAACATAATATTTGCACCTTCTTCAACATTGTGAAGGAAACCATTACAAAACTAAATGTGAGTGGAGCTCAAATCTACAATTTGGATGAGTCAGGTCTGACCACTGTACAGAAAGTGCCAAAAGTAATTGCCCCACGAGGAATGAAGCAAATAGGCCAGGTGACATCCAGAGAAAGAGGAGAACTGGTCACAATCTGTTGCATTGTGTCAGCTGCGGGCCACATTATCCCTCCAGTTTTTGTGTTTCCCAGAAATTTTTTTTAAGAATTGTATGCTTGCTGGAGCACCTGAAGGTTCCCTTGGCCTTGTGAATGAATCAGGTTGGATGACCCGTGATAATTTCGTCAAAGTTATAAATCACTTCATTAAGCATTCAAGACCTTCCAAAGACTTCCCTTTGATTTTTATCTTGGACAATCACGATTCCCACATTTCATTTGAATCACTTGAACTGTGCAAGAAAAACAACATTCATGTGATCACGTTGCCACCACACACCTCATCTAAAACTCAGCCCTTGGCCGTTCAGTTTTTGGACCCATGAAGTCGGTCTACAACAATGCGTGTGATTCATGGATGATGAAAAATGTTGGGACACCACTGACAATCTATCAAGTTGCAAATCTAGGAGGCCACGCTTTTCTTAAAGCGGCAACTCCCATTAACATTCAATCAGGCTTTGCAGTGTCAGGTATTTGGCCCTTTAACGAAGATGTTTTTACAGAAGATGATTTTATGCCTTCAGAAATAACGAACAGGCCCATCAGCAAGGACAGTGAAAATGCCACTTTAGAAAGCAATGAACAGACAGGATCAGCATCTCCACATTGTGGTACCAGCACAGATCAAACTGCACAAGAATTTCATGAAAATCAGAAAGAGTGTAATGTTGAGAACCTTGTAGATGACTTGCAGGAAATATCAGGGAGTCTTCAACATAAAGCTACTTCTTCCTTTACTTCGCCTCATGTTTTCAGAGGACTACCAAAAGCTGGTCCGTGAAAAGATTCAAATAATATGAGGAAAAGAGGAAAAACTATGCTGGCTACTTCTACGCCAGAAATGGATCGAATTAGGGAAAGAGCGGTGATGAAAGAAAAGGCAGCAAAAGTTCCACCCAAAAAGGCAAAGAGACAGCTGCTGAAAGAACTTGATGTTGATTCAGATCCAGAAACTGACATTTCGTTTTGTGATGACACAGATTCTGATGTTTCATTTGGTGAAAATGAGGAGTGTACGGTTAGCTTGACTGGTGTGCGTGAGGTTTTTGAAGGCCAGTGTGTGCTATGTGAATATGGAACAAAGAAGACTTGTGTTTACTATGTAGGAATTGTAACGGGAGACATTGATGATGATGGTGATGTTGAGGTAGAGTTCTTGCGCAAGAGTGAGAAGGTTGCTGGTAAATTTGTTAAGCCTAAGGTAGAAGATGTCGCCAGTGTCTTAATTACATGTATTAAAGCACAGCTTACTAGATCTACAATCACTGGAACCACTTCTAGGACCAAAGATGGCTATGTCTTCAAAGAAAGTCTTGCAGGCATAAATGTTCGATAAAACTTTATATTAGATTAATATATCATATTAAACTTTTTTACTGTCGCTTAAAATAATAAAAAAAAACTGCAAATATCCTTTTAATGATTATTTATTTCTTATAGCAATATGGATGAGTTGTTGCTGCTTCTTTTTAAAAAAGGTCCATTTCTCCCCACTATGGTCCATTGCTCCCCACGTGCTGGTCCATTTCACCCCAATGGTGGTCAATTTCTCCCCATGTTCATATACATTTTTGAAATGCATTTTGTAAAGAAACATATAGAAATAGATTGCTAAATGTTTTCCCCTTTTAAAATAAATGAATGTACAACATTTTAGTCATGGTTTTGTTATGTTTCGATAAAATCTGTTCCGGTGATGAGCAAAAATTGAAAACTACAAAATTGCTGGTCCATTTCTCCCCAGTCTCCCCTAAAGGATATTCTAGTAACTTTTCAACTCTATAAATAAACAACTAATGTAACAGACAAGAATTTATGTAACGACTAACTAAGAAAAATAAAGTTCAAGCAATATCTTCTGGGGACAAGTTTCTAATCAACAACCCCTTTCCCAAAATGGCGGGTTGCCGTTTGGTTCACATGTCCCAAAATGACGAGGCAGACCGTAAACGACAAGGGTAAGAAATAAATCAATCGCCAGGAACAAGAACAGTGTGAACATCTGAAGAAATATGAAATCTACGTCAATGATCAATATCGCATCTACGTCATCCAAACCCCAAGCTCTGGGGATCAGGGGTTTTTGCAAGGTATCACCCACATTCAAATCACAGATTTCAGCCAATCGGGTTAGCGCATTTGACTCACGCTTTGAGCCTCTGCACCGGCCATGCACACGACGGGTTAGAAGAAAGTGGCGAGGTGTCATTGCTGGCCAGGCTGGCAGCTCGTGGGCATTAAGATAAGGGCACATACAACCCTCCCACTTCCATTCCGATTTGTGTAGTAACAAGCTCGAGCTTATTTGTGCCAAACAAAAAGTGGGTTTAAACGAAACAAAAATGGATGGCGGAAATGGGAGATAGGGGTGTATCACTGTTATGACTTAAAAGTTGTTTATACGGTAGCAGACATGTTGTACTATAATGCAATGACAACATTTCGGCGATATATAAGCCCATGGCATATACGGGAAGTCGCTTAAGACGATTGATCATCCCATGACACCTAATCAGTTAACGGCTCCAGACTTTCAGCCCCAATGGATGAAATGTATGGTCATCATCATTCTTGATGGACAAACACCAATCAGTTAATGATTCTGCGCCAAGATAGCCCGGTGTATTACGGGGTCTGTGAAGGAAGCAGCTTGTTGTAGCTCTGGACCCTATCATGCTTGCCGTAAGAGGCGACTATGAAGGGTTGTGCTTAGGGCAGGCTACACCTATCACTAGAACAGATCAGCCACAAATACCATCCAACCATGAACTCGTCACATGAAGAGAAAAGAACAACTCGGCAATCTAAGAGGACAAGACGGACCTCTAGAAGAGATGAGCTTTGAGCTACTGTGAGCTGTAGCCTACAATGGGTGACCTTGTGATATTCTAGTGTGATAATTTGGTGGCGTCTAGCGTGAGCCGCGTGATCAAGTAGTTACACACGCACCT
>OY992892.1:19067836-19087836 GCA_963921405.1 Cepaea hortensis
TTTTTTTTTTTATAGCTGCGTATCCTGTATGGGACGCCGCAGTCAACACCATAATTTTTTTGCTGTTGTGATCTGTTGGCAAGTTTATGCTCATTAGTTTGTCATTGCTTTCTGAACGACCGGCACCCATACCATTTCGTAAAAAAATCAACGCAACGCGGTCTGCTGCCAAATCGCTCGCAGCTATGTTTCGAAGGCGGGTATGCGGGATCACGCACTTCATCCGTAACACCTTCGCCACGGAGCGGATAAAATGCACAGTAATTACATATACTACGATTTTTTTTTTTTTTTTTTTTTTTGGGGGGGGGGGGGGGATGCACTGATGGCATCTAACCCTAGGCTTGTACATAACCATTACCCTACTAAGAAGGTTATTCTTTGTCATCTTAAAAACAAGAGCTGACAGGAAAAAAGAATCTGATAACATTTTTGAAATCAACAATATAAAATTACCCAAGAACAGCTATACACCGGTAGCATAGGTTTAATGTGAGTATGCTATTTATTATCTGTCGTTTTGAGGACATATGTATGTTTAGATGTGTCAGTATGTTCGATTGTCCAAATATTGACGGAGTAATAATCGAAATATAAAATCATAACATCTGATGGGAGGTGCTTTGAAGACATTAGAACAAGAAAAACTATGGCAAAGGTAGCCTTTCGCAAGATGGAAAATATACGGATCAATAACAAAATGTCAGTTGCAACAAGAAACAGAGTGTGAAAGCGCTACAAAGAACTTGTACGTCTATATAAATGTGAGACGCGGACAATGAGCCGACAAGATGAAAAACATCTAAAGGAAGATAAAATGTGGTTCCTGAGGAAAATGCAAAGAATACCATGGACAGACAGAAAAACCAATGAACGCGCCCAACAAGAAACAAATGAAAACCGTAAACTGATTTTAGAAATTAGACGTGGACAATCACAATTTCTTGGGCACACTATGAGAAGAAGTGAATTAGAGAACTTGGTGACAACTGGAAAGATTGAGGGGGTAAAGAACAAAGGGAAGGCAAACAGGTAAATATGTAGATGGCTTGACCAGATGGAATAAACGAGTCAAAAATGCAGAACTGATTCACGACACTGGTGATCAAGTGAGATGGCGATACATACCCGCCTACGCTTATCGACATGGTACATAACGATGATGACGAATAATCAAAATGGAGTGATCGCAAGCAGAAGAAGAAAGTTAAGAATAAATAGAAGACGACGAAGAAAAAGATGTATACAACAAAAGTTGCCCTTCAAGGTGTAATGGCAAAAGATGACATTGGATAAGAGACAATGCTACAAGTGGTTCCCAATATTTTTGGACATGAAAGATTCACTTGTTCATTCTATGAGGCAGTCTCGTCATTTGGAAATTCATGTTTGGTAATTCATATGTTCCTCTAGCTTTCCATTTTTTCTATTGTCTATTGTGTCACCTAATGCCTACTTCTTTTCTTTGTTTCTTTCTCAATCAAGAACCATTGAAATTATATCTTATGTTATTTCATTGGCCTCAAAGATTGCCCAAATCATTGATTCCTTAGTGATTTAAAACTGTTGACTACTCTAACTGAATTCTTTTTGTATTAACTAACTCTGTATGTATGCTTGCTGTCATTTTGTAGCTAGCTCCGTTTGGTTCTTCCATTCACAAAGGCGTGTCTCCCGTTACCTCTCAAAGGACATAGCATTTTCTCATGTATGACTACGGTATTTTGGTGATTTAGTTTTTTTTTTTTTTCGTTTTTCTTTTTTTTCCTTCTCGTTTGTTTGTTGTTGGTTTGTCTCTTATAGTGTTCATACACAGCAACGGTTCTCTACTTTCACTGCACTGATATCCCAAATGACTCTGCCAGATGAGAGGCAATGAAGCAAACTCCAAAGGACGTCCTAATGTCGTGTCTTGGTCGAATTGAGGGAAGAAATCTGACCCACACGAGCGACCCTTCGAGACAGACTCTAGAAGACCGGTGAAGATCTCAGACGAAAGAACGAACGAACGAACAAACTTTATTTTAAAAGGGTAACAAATTGGGCACGCAGGCCCATCTTACATTCGGCCCTTTCGATCACTCATCTTTCATTCATCAAATGTACATTCACATAGGGGAAAAAAAAAACAGTGTCAAATGGATTTTTTAAGCATAAACAATGCATATTACGCATGGCACATTCACATGGGGAAAGAAAAAAACATTGTCAAATGAAAGTTGTAAACATAAGCAGTGCATATTGCAATGTTGTGAGACATATCCCCCATCCACCCTCACACCCCGCAGCCACCCACACATCCCTAAGCCAAATACACATCCCCCACCCACCATACTCCCACCCAACCACACATACCTCCACGCACTCACACAGACTCAGGCAAACATACATGCCGCCACAAACTCACTGATCCCCCACCCACACACATTTCCCAACCCACACATATATCCCTCAACCATCCCATAACCGACACGCACACACCCACCCACATATTCTCCACCACCCACCCACACACCCGCAACCACCCATGAAACACACATCACAAAACCACACACGCATACCCCCGTCAACCCACACATCCCACACCTATCCACACATACATCCCGCACCCTCACAATTTTCCCCACCCACCCACACACACATCAGCCAACCTACACCCACTCACCCACCCAATATCCGCCACCTCTCAACTACACATCCCCCACCTATACACACATCTCCACCCACAAACACACCTCCCCACCTGCCCACACATATCCCCCATCCATAAAAACCCAAAAAACACACACCTCCCACCCACACACCCCCACCACCCACATATACCCCACCCACACACATCCGCCTCTCACGCACATCTTCCCACAAACACACACATCTCCCAACCATACACTCATCTCTCACACACATCCACTCACTCACGTACTCATCCATCAACCACTAACACCTACACATCACCCACCCGCCCATCAACACATGCATATCTCATCTACCCTCCCCCCACCCACACACACCGCATCCAACCAGCCAAACACACATCCCCCATCCTCACATACATCCGTCATCCACCTGCACATCCCACACCTCCCCCACCTCTCACACATCTCCCCTCCCACACAAAACTCCATCCATAAACACATTCCTCTCACACACACATCCCCTACATGCATTCCTCATATACATCTCCGCCCACACATCCCTCACCCACACAAACATCTCCCCACCCACCCACACATCCCGCACCTAAAAACCCCTCCTCACCACCGACACATACATCCTCCACCCACTCACATTTACCACCCCATCCACACTCACACAATCCCACCCACTCAGACATATCCTATTCACAGACACCCCCCCCCCCCACACTCATCCCCCACACCCATTACACACCCATCCCTCAACCCACACAATCTCCTACACACCCATTCACCCACCCAAATACACATTCCCTACCCACACCCCCAACCCACCAACACCACATACTTCCAATAATCCTCCCAAATATCCTCCCTCCCCACACACACACATACATCCCCCACCGATTACACATCCCTTCACCCATCCACACATCACCCATCAACCCATACACATCCCCCACATACAATCCCACCACACATACATTCCCCGCATCCCCACACACATCCCTCACATACACACCCACACAAACATCCTCACATCTACACACATACATGATCACTGAAACTAATAAGAACAAACTCCCACACTTTAACACAGTTGAGACACTGATGATTGTCGTGAGCATTCTCGCAAAAATTGTAAGAAGTGGAGAAAAAATTGTGCATATACATTGTGTAGCGTAAAAAATTAGTGATGCAATTCAACTCTCTCTCTCTCTCTCTCTCTCTCTCTCTCTCTCTCTCTCTCTCTCATTCTCTCTCTCTCTCTCTCTCTCTCTCTCTCTCTCTCTCTCCCACTCACTAACTCTCTCATTCACATCGCAGTAATGTTATATTATACATGATAAAAGCAAGTGGCATACAAAATGATAATATGAAAGATGAGAATACAGAGAAAAAAAGTGGAGTGGTGAAGAACACAGGAAGAGCGGTGAAGACCTCAAGGAGAGCGGTGAAGACCTCAAGGAGAGCGGTGAAGATCTCAGGTGGAGCGGTGAAGAACACAGGGAAAGTAGTGAAGACCTCAGTGAGAGCGGTGAAGATCTCATGGAGAGCTGGTGAAGATTTCAGGGAGAGCGGTGAAGATTTCAGAGAGAGTGGTGAAGATTTCTGGGAGAGTTGTGAAGATCTCGGGGAGAGCGGTGAAGATTTCAGGGAGAGCGGTGAAGATTTCATGGAGAGCTGTGAAGATCTCGACAAGAGTGGTGAGGATCTCAGGGAGAGCTGTGAAGATCTCAGGGAGAGCTGTGAAGATCTCAGGCAGACCGTTGAAGACCTAGGGAGAGTGGTGAAGACCCCAGGGATACCAATGAAGACCGAAGGAATACTGGTGAAGACCTCAGTGAAAGAGGTGAAGACCTCAGGGATATCAGGAAGACCTCAGGGATACCAATGAAAACCTAAGGGATACCAATGAAGACCTCGGGGAGAGCGATGAAGACCTCAGGGATACAAATGAAGACCTCAGGGATACCAATGAAGACCTCAGGGATACTAATGAAGACCTCAGGGATACCAATGAAGACTTCGGGGATACAAATGAAGACCTCAGGGATACCAATGAAGACCTCAAGGAGAGTGATGAAGCCTCAGGGATACTAATGAAGACCTCAGGGATACTAATGAAGACTGTCAGAGTCTTAAACTTGGCTCGCTTTCCTAACAAGTGTGAGACAGTACAAATACAACGTGATTTGACGTAAGACTCAACGATACACCATTCAATGGATTTATTAACATATCAAATACAGAATGATGATCACAACGATATATAATGGATACTTTACAACTTACATCCACAATACAGTTCACAAGTCTGACTCGCAAGATGTCCAGACACTCGCCTTTCAATACAGAAACCATACAACGCCTTTCTCTTAATCACACGTCCGTCCTGTACCGTGTCCCCAGAGCTGTCTGGACCTGGTTCGCAACTTGCCTCCTGCCTGACGTGGCGTCACGTGGCAGGCGTGCGTCTTGCGTTGGCGGCCTGACCGCTGGTCAGCCAGCGATCTCGCAGGCCGGTAACTCCTATTCGCCTGGCGGCGCAACGAAGTTGTTGCATCCCTTACTGGGAGCTAAGTCGCCTGGCGGTCGTAACGATGTCCCTGCATCGCTGTCCCCTGTTAGACTCTGACACGCTCCCCCGGTAAAATCCATGAAAGATGTCGTCTTTCATGTATAATGTCTGTACCTGTTGGGTTAATAGTATACCCTTGTCAGAGTCTACCTTCCTATTGTTATACACACCGTTATCAAAAATACACACATGGCATAGAAATATATAAGAACTGGGAGTTGGGTACAAAGACATGTGGTGCTTCATGTTTAACACATATCAGGCTTCACCCTCTCGATGGCTGGTTACCTCAATTGTATTATCACCCAGTCAGATCAGTAGTTTCAGCTTCACGCATCTACCTCGCAGCAATTTGAAAAAAAAGAATAATATGGTTCTTGGAACAAAAACCATCTAGCCAGACTGAAATACGGCTTTATATAAGTCGTATAAAACACTCCAACCCTGTCCCTACTTGGACAGGAGTTCTTGTGTTGGCATACAATGTTGGCAACACTCTGCCATGCCCAGTAGATGCCTGCCTGTGGTGTCAACACTTTAACAACAACATGTTATATTACACACAACACATTAGCATATACATTTCAAATTATGGCCCTTTGTGTGAAAATGTAATAACAATAAATGAAAGGGAAGTAATTTTAACATTAGTGACACACAATAATTTACAATAACTATTTAATTTCTTAGTGTCATTGCTTGACGTTTCTTCATATTAACGAGAAAAAAGTCGGTAATATGAATACGTTAATCAAGATATGATTCTAAGATTACATTAGAGAAATAAATAAACACACAATTCGTGTATTCAATTTTATAGAATCCTAAACATTTTAGAATCGTCAAAACTTTTTCTTCTTTTATGTTTTCTGCTATTTTTGTTCTAAATTTCTAATTAATCCGGAAGTACACACGAACACTAAAATCAGCAGATGGTAAAGCTTGTAGAACACACCTGTTCCGGTTTGATGTAGTTTAAGGAAGGTACAATGTTCTCAAAGTTCGTGTTAGATGTTGCTACACAATCTTCTGGATTAGGATCGAATGTTCATGTGTTAGATGTTTCAGTCGAACATTAAAGATTTCGGTTCACTGCAAAGGTGTAGAAAAGTCGTCACTGTTCAGTTTTTACTTTCACACTCGTAATTAAAATGTTCCTGGAAGATTCCACACGAAGTTGTCACTGTGAAGTTGGATAATTCGCTTCAGGTAAGTGCGAATGTGACACTGTTCTTGTACGTATTATCTACAATTAATATAGTTCGCTTTCTACCACATACTGCACATTTATACACGACAATCATTACATGAACTAGTAAAATAAGAACACTATATATAACGGGAGTAATCCCTATCACAATATTGTAGACATTACACAGCTTTTTGTGAATGAAAAACCACTATTCACTGCTAAATGGCTGTGTCGGTCTGAGTGTATTTCTACATACTGCACTCAGACATTGGTGCTCACTGGGTCGGTCGGGCAACGTGACAAAAGATCGGCAATTGAATTGGTTTTGCCTGGGATGTGTCGAACCTCAAAGCTATAATCTTGGAGTTTCAAAGACCAACGCGCTACCATATGGTTCGACGGCACTCCTGAATTCATCCATCGTAAGGGGCTGCTGTCAGATTCTACGATGAAATGACGTCCTAGAAGAAATCTAGACAATTTTGTAATACCTACTACTAAAGCTAGGGCTTCCAATTGAGGAATGGACCATGCCCGCTCTCGGGCCTTCAGCTTCCTGGATACAAAATAAACGGGGTGGAGAATGTTGTTATACTCCTGCAACAGGACTGCTCCAATCGCCACGGAGCTAGCATCTGTGCGTAATCTGAAAGGTAAACGGATATCGGGCAATTTAAGGATAAGATTGCGTTCATTCTTATCAGAAAAACATGATAGAACTTTATGAAATGCAATTTTTAGGCATTGATCGTGTACAATTTTCTCTGGTTTATCTTTTGTTAGTAGATTAGTAAATACCTCGGTCAGTTCAGAAAAATCAGGAATAAACTGCCGGTAGTAATTTATTAAGCCCAACAAACTTCTGACTTGTTTTTTAGTAGTCGGAAGTGAGAGTTTTAGTATCTTGGACACAATTTTATCGTCTGAAGTGACAAAGCCATTGGATATTTTGTAACCCAAGAATGTTATTTCCTGGTAGGCTATGTCTACTTTTGCAGGCTTCACTGTCAGTCCGTGCTGTCTGATCCGTTCAAATGTCTGGTCTAAAATCTTTATGTGCTCAGTCATTGTCTCTGTGTGAATACATATGTCGTCGATATAGCAGATTATGTTAGGAATGTCTACTAGAAGTAGTCGTGTCATCCGTACAAATGTGGCTGGGGCGTTAACAAGCCCAAATGGAAGTTTGCACCATTCGTACAGTCCCCAAGGTGTGGCAAATGCTGTCAGATGTCTGCTCTGTTCGTCTACAGCAATCTGCCAATAACCTTTCGTCATGTCTACCGTCGTAAAGAACCTAGCGTCTGTCAGTTCTGTCAAAAGATCGTCAGTGTTTGCCATTGGCTCAAGATCTAGAACAGTTATTTTATTCAGTTTTCGGTAGTCGATGCAAAGTCTTATTGTATTGTCCTTTTTGCGTACTATGACCATGGGAGATGAGTAGTCTGATTGGGATCGTCTTATGATGTTATTTTTCTCTAAGTTGATGATTTCTAGATGTAAATGCTCTTTGTAATGTAATGGGATGGTGTATGGTCTGCATCTAATGGGTGTGTTTGATGTGAGTGTGATGTGATGCTGTACTAATTCTGTTTGTCCTGGGTTGTTGGAAAAGATGGTGTTGTACTGTTGTATAAGTTGTTTGCACCTGTCTGTCTCTGCTTGAGTTAACTTTGGGTTGATTTTGATCTCATTCAAGCAGTCTGTCGTGTCTAATGCAGGTGTTGGAATTTCGTCACTAGCGTCGTCGTCTTCGTGATCTATTATCACTGTACAAGCTGTCGTATCGTCCTGTTCGTTGTCTCTGTTGTGGTATGGTCTTAGCATATTTATGTGAAATATTTTGTGTTTGTCTTTTATAAGGATTTCGTAGTCTACAGGTGAAATCTGTCTCGTCACTTTAAAAGGTCCCTGCCAAGAATCAGTCAGTAGGTGTCTGTCACTAGGTAGTAGCAGAAGAATGTCCTGTCCAGGTGTCAATGTTATTGTCCGGTTACCTTTGTCAGCATACTTTCTATAAGTAGCACCAGATAGTTTTAGTGCATTCTTTGCAATAACACAAGATTTGATGATTCTTTCACGCAATGATGTCACATATAAGTATGATGATATGGGTTTAAGTACTGGTGTAGAGTCAGTTAACATTTGGTGGTAAATGGTTAATGGGCCACGTGGTTTGGCACCATAGATGAGTTCAAAAGGAGAGAAACCGGTGCTAGCATGTGGTACCTCGCGATAAGCAAAAAGAATAGCTGGTAGATATACATCCCAGTTGTTGGGGTGTTCTTGCGTTACTTTTGCAAGCATGTGCTTAAGATCCCCATTAAACTTCTCTATTACTCCGCTACTGTGGGGATGGTAGGGTGAATTGAAACACTGCTTCACTCCCAACATTTTGCTGAAAGCTTGGGTGGATGCGGCAATAAACTGAGTGCCCCTATCAGATTGGATAGTATCTGGAAAACCTATCCTAGAAAAAATATGGAAGAACACTTCCATTATGTCATTGGCAGTTATGTTCTTTAACGGAATAGCTTCTGGCCAGCGACTACATGTATCAATAACAGTTAGAATAAATTTATTCCCTCTAGTTGTTGTATGACTAAGAGGGCCCACTATGTCAACCGATAACTTTTCAAAAGGTCGACTGGCTAAGTCGGTAACTTGTAACTTTGCCTGTGGGTGTTTACCTTTTTTAACCAGTTTCTGGCAGGTGTCACAACTTCTGCAATATTCTTTAATGTCATTGCAAAATTTTGGCCAGTGAAATTGTGTCAATATCCTTGATCTGGTCTTAACGTATGCCATATGTCCTGCAAGAGGTATATCGTGTGCAAGATGTAAGGCTTGCTTGCGATAACTAGTTGGCAAAACAGTTTGCTCTGTGGTATTGTCACCTCTGGTGTAATACCTGGTGAGTATATCATTTTTCATAGCAAAATGCCATTTTGCATTCTTGGTTACTTTTGGCTTTCGGCCGATCAGGTCAAAGTATTTTGACAATGAAGGATCAGCTTTTTGGGCTGTTACAAATGCTTCCTTCATGGTGTTAGTAGGTAGTGCAACTGGGCTGAGCAATTGTATCGCCTCAGTTTGATTTATTTCATCTTGCACTCTAGCAGTAGCTCTCGTTACTGCGTTCACACACTCAATGATGTCAGATGATGATGGAACAACAGTTTCAATGATGTCATGAGAACTTAGTGCTACATTAGCTACTTTACAATCAATAGGTGGTGTGACATTTTCAATGATGACATTTGATGGTGATGTTATGGTATCATCAATACATACAGATGTTATGTCATGAGGTTTATCATTTACCTCAGGTAAATTACCAATAATTATATCACAAACTGGACTGGTTAGTGCAGCGCACTTTACTTTCCCAGTGAGGAAAGGTGTTTCAATATATGCCCATGCTAATGGGTATTTCTCAATATTGCCTGAGAATGTTCTACATGTTACGTGCCTGCCTGTATAGTCTGTAGGCATTATGAACGTTCTCTTCAGGCCAATGAGTGAACTCCCCGTGTCGCGAAGGACTGTAGCAGATTTGCCATTTACATATCCATGATGGATGTTTATTCTGCCTTTTGAGTCTACTACCAAATTAGCTTCTTCATTGGCAATAGGGATGGCATGACCGCATGTTAAAATACCATCTTCATAGAAGGTGTTACAAACAGAGCAATGGTTTGCGTTGAATATGTCAAACGCCTGTGCTGAGTTCACAGGATGTTTCTCTGGCTCTTCTTCATCAGAAGACGAACTATCAAACAAGGCGGCATTTGCTTTGTTGGTCATATGCCTGCCCTTACAATCTTTCCGATGGTGTCCCCATGCCTTGCAGAGGAAACATTTTCGTGAGTTTTTAAAGGATTTACGTTCCTTGTCTTGTCTGTTTACCATGTTTAATAAGTAAGTATGGTACCCTGGGTTCTGATCGCACATTCCACCCTGATGATGTGAATATTTACAATAAATGCAATGATTAAATTTCTCAGAGGTAGGCCTATGAGGTTTCTGCCTACTATAGGGTTGTTTGTCATAATTAGCCGCTGCTAAAAAATTAATGTTAGTATCTTCAGTAGCAAAGCAATGTTTGTTGGCTGTGTAGTAAGCCGACCCACGTCTTTCAATCTCATCCACACTAGAGCATTCATTCTCTAACAAAAATTTAGCAAAGGCTGAAGGAATAGATGATACAATTTTGTCTCTAATGATTAGATCTTCCAATCTCTGATAACTTTTTTCAATTTTGGCTGCTGACGTCCATTTGGTGAAAATATCTCGGACTAAGCAGAGGTAGTCAGAGAACGTTTGAGTCGGTTTTGGGCTCAATTTACTGAATTGTTCTCTGTAACCTGCCTCATCTAACATAAAATGTGCCATAATCTTAGATTTCAGATAATGGTAATCTTTTCTGAGGTCTTTGGGGATGGTTTCAATAACTTTAAGAGGTTCCCCTGACAAACTTCTCATGTACACAATATTCCATTCAGACAGTGGAACTTGATAATGTTCCATTAACGTTTCAAAATTTTGGGTAAAAGCTGCAATGCAGTCACCCGAGGTATAATTACGTACAATACCTTGATATTTCTTATACTGGTTTTCTTTCTCCAGTCTCTCAGATTTCTTAGCCTCTTTGTTAATTACAGTCTCAGTGTCAAGTTGTTTTATCTTCAACTGTAACTCCAGTTCTTCTCTCTTACTCTGAGCTGCTATTTCTGCCTTCTTCAGCTCTGTTTCCATTTCAGCTTGCTTTAAGGCTGTTTCTGCCTTCTTTTGTTCGCTATCCATCTCAGCTTGCTTGGCAGCCCTTTCTGCTGCTCTTTCTTCGCGTTCTGCTGCCCTGTCATCGCGTTCGGTAGCTTTTTCCTGTACTAGTAGATATTCAGCGTACTTCTGCTCACTCCAACGTGTTAGTTCATCACCATGTAACTGTAACTTTATGCCCATATCAATGAAATCAAATAATGAGGACATGATGGAAAAATGTCAATGAAATACCAGCCACACACAATATGTAATAAGTGGTTAGTAATCAACAATTTACAATTTGTTTATATGGACGATATGTGCCTAAAAATGCATTTTTAAAGTATACGAAAAGAAAAAAATTATACTCAAGTGCCCTGGATGCTGTGAAGAACGGTTGAAAATCGGGCTAGGAACTGTAGGGTCGCTACTTCGAATCGTAAATGACCTCTACGGCAAGGTTTCGGATGGTACGGAAAAACCTGCTTTTATTTTGGAAGAAGATAAATTAGCGTCTATTTGTTGGTGTGTGCCTGCTTGTCACTAAGTGTTGATTAGGTTTGTATGGCGTTGAGTGTAATTGTATGTCGTAAGTTTGTCCGTCAACAGTTTTTTTACAATACACGTTACTTTCTTTTCAAACACTTTTCGCGTTCCACAAACTCAATGCACAAAGACAATCTACAAGTATCTTAACACTCTACAACATTGATGTCACATCACTTACATTAGGATGACATTCAGTAAGGACATAGACATCAAGTTTACAAGATGGCGACAAGGTCAAAATGGCGACAAGATCACAATGTCGACAAGGTCAAAACGGTGACAAGTTTCACAAATCACAAATGTTTTACACGCTTACAGGATCAAACAAAATGTATGCATTGTACGTTTACAAATGGTCTTACACATGTTTAAATAATGTAGTAACAATCAAAATGAGCCTTCCATGATCACATTTAGGTTTAAATCCAACTAAATTAAAGCTGGACGAGACCTTCACGTTCAAAAAGGACGAGCTACGTTCAACAAGGACGAGCTACACACGTTCAACAAGGACGAGCTACCCACGTTTAACAAGGACGAGCTTCCCACGTTCACACATGTCAGAGTCTTAAACTTGGCTCGCTTTCCTAACAAGTGTGAGACAGTACAAATACAACGTGATTTGACGTAAGACTCAACGATACACCATTCAATGGATTTATTAACATATCAAATACAGAATGATGATCACAACGATATATAATGGATACTTTACAACTTACATCCACAATACAGTTCACAAGTCTGACTCGCAAGATGTCCAGACACTCGCCTTTCAATACAGAAACCATACAACGCCTTTCTCTCAATCACACGTCCGTCCTGTACCGTGTCCCCAGAGCTGTCTGGACCTGGTTCGCAACTTGCCTCCTGCCTGACGTGGCGTCACGTGGCAGGCGTGCGTCTTGCGTTGGCGGCCTGACCGCTGGTCAGCCAGCGATCTCGCAGGCCGGTAACTCCTATTCGCCTGGCGGCGCAACGAAGTTGTTGCATCCCTTACTGGGAGCTAAGTCGCCTGGCGGTCGTAACGATGTCCCTGCATCGCTGTCCCCTGTTAGACTCTGACCGAAGGAATACTGGTGAAGACCTCAGTGAAAGAGGTGAAGACCTCAGGGATATCAGGAAGACCTCAGGGATACCAATGAAAACCTAAGGGATACCAATGAAGACCTCGGGGAGAGCGATGAAGACTTCAGGGAGAGCGATGAAGATTTCAGGGATACCAATAAAGATCTCAGGGATAAAAATGATGACCTCAGGGATACCAATGAAGACTTCGGGGATACCAATGAAGACCTCAGGGATACCAATGAAGACCTCAAGGAGAGTGATGAAGCCTCAGGGATACTAATGAAGACCTCAGGGATACTAATGAAGACCTCAGGGATACTAATGAAGACCAAAGGGATACCAATGAAGACGTTAGGGAGAGTGGTGAAGACCTCAGGGATACCAATGAAGACCTCAGGGAGAGCGATGAAGACCTCAATGATACCAATGAAGACCTCAGGGAGAGCGATGAAGACCTCAAGGATACCAATGAAGACCTCAGGGAGAGCGATAAGGATCTCAGGGATAGGCTACAAATGAAGACCTCAGGGATACCAATAAAGACTTCAGGGAGAGCGATGAAGACCTCAGGGAGAGCGATGAAGACCCCAGGGAGAGCGATGAAGACCCCAGGGAGAGCGATGAAGACCTCAGGGAGAGCGATGAAGACCTCAAGGATACCAATGAAGACCTCAGGGAGAGCGATAAGGATCTCAGGGATAGGCTACAAATGAAGACCTCAGGGATACCAATAAAGACTTCAGGGAGAGCGATGAAGACCTCAGGGAGAGCGATGAAGACCCCAGGGAGAGCGATGAAGACCTCAGGGAGAGCGATGAAGACCTCAGGGAGAGCGATGAAGACCTCAGGGAGAGCGATAAAAACCTCAGGGATACAAATGAAGACCTCAGGGATACAAATGAAGACCTCAGGGATACCAATAAAGACCTCAGGGATACAAATGAAGACCTCAGGGATACAAATGAAGACCTCAGGGATACAAATGAAGACCTCAGGGATACAAATGAAGACCTCAGGGATACAAATGAAGACCTCAGGGATACAAATGAAGACCTCAGGGATACCAATAAAGACCTCAGGGAGAGCCATAAAGACCTCAGGGAGAGCGATGAAGACCTCAGGGAGAGCGATGAAGACCTCAGGGATACCAATGAAGACCTCAGGGATACTAATGAAGACCTTAGGGACAGAGGTGAAGATCTCTGGATTACCAATGAAGACCTCAGGAACAGAGGTGAAGATCTCTGGATTACCATTGAAGACCTCAGGGACAGAGGTGAAGATCTCTGGATTACCAATGAAGACCTCAGGGACAGATGTGAAGATCTCTGGATTACCAATGAAGACCTCATGGATAGAAATGAAGACCTTATTTATGCCAATGAAGACCCCACGGAGAGCGGTGAAGACCTTGGGGAGACCTGTGAAGATCTCACATAAGCCGCGCCGTTTTTGACTTATTGCGGAATAGATTTATAGCAAACACTGACTGCTGAAAAATAAGAACACGCACTGGTGTGATTAAGGTTCCCTGTACATGCCTTAAGACATATGGCACTAGACACACATTTGTATAGTCTCACCAGCACACCCACTGACCGTACAATTAATTGGCCAGTAAATCACACACACAGCCGACAGAGGCTAGATGTAATTACAATATTATTCATCACTAGTGGTCCACATCACATCCACCTCTTTCACTTTCCCAAGACTGGTACCAATTTGAGGCCTGGTCCATATGGTAGCCCAGGTTTATTACAAGATCCACCTGGATACGGTTTGAACTCAAGACCATCGAGTCGACAGTCAAGCAACTAGTCACTACGCGTCAGGGACTCCCCATTGACGAAAACAGAGATACATGTGAAGAGTATATCCAGCTTGACAACGAAAAGAACAAGTTTATTAAAGTTACTTTTCAAATTCATGGTTTCCCAGTTAAAAGCATCACATGATAATTCTTCGGTTCTTAACAGTTACAATGTTTTCGTACAATAATTTTGGTAATGTTCGAGGGGGCTTCAAGTGAAAACCTTAAATGTGTGTGTGTTTTTAAGTTTGATGAATATATTCTGAGAATGTTAAGAACAAATGTATCATTTTTCGACGTAGTCACCACTGCGTTCAATTCAAGTCCTCCAGCGCCGATAAATTGCTTGGTTTCCTGTAGACAAACATTCTCTTGGTCACTAACTGGTGTCCCTGACCCAGTCATGAACAGTCTGTCACAGAAGTTACTGCGTTTTTAAACCTCCTGTCGACTTATACACTTGCTGGACTGACAGACATGCATCACCATACTGAACCTTCATTCGCCAATAAATGTGTATATGTGTCACCCCTTCGCTGATAAAAAAAAAAGAGATAATAGAACGATGCTCCTCTTTGGTGCATGTCAAAAATGGGGGGGGGGGGGAATCTTTAAACTGTCTTGATGACGTCACCATGTTCGTCTATCCCGTGATGTTATGACCTGAACACTCTTGACATCTTTAATAACAATATTGACAGGTTACAAGACAAGGCATGGTTACTGTAATTTCTATCACACTTTAATGTGTTTATTTGAATCCCCCTGGTACATTGAGTTTCATTTTCCTATACGTTTTCTAACTGATATGTTATTACTATTGGCATAAATATTTTATTCATGTCTATATTGATTCAAATCCATAACATAATGAATTATTCTTCCCATTATCCTTTAAAAAAAATATGTAAAATTAGCAATTTTGGACAACTTGTGTTCCATATTTCTTGTGTGAGCCGTTTATTTTCGGAGTTCCTGAAAATAGATAGGAACCAGGCTCCCGAAATTCAGGCAATCCTTCGATTTCTTCTATTTCGGGCTCACCGTTTCCCTTTATACACACAGATCTTTGGGTCGCCGGCAAATAGCTGCTAAATATAGCTCATGGAAGCAAAAAGATGTTTTCGAGTTTTCTATAGAATGTGAAGGGAGAAAATCACATCGAAAAGTAGTGAGTAGACACGAAGCAGCAAAGCCAATGGAAAGGGGAGGCGAGCGTTTTCACGATTTTGTTCCATAGTTTTAGAAAGGGGATAGCAATTTTGGAGAGAAGCCGTTAAAGAAACGTAAGATTAAAATATGGTAATGCCCTACAGGGAGGAATAATTAAGGGGGTATATTTAGCAGGAAGAATAATATAATATTCACTCACTCCACAAATGGAAATAGGAAGTATCTACGACTGCGATATTTTAGCTGAAAAGAGGGGTTTACTGCAGCCCGGACCGCCATATTTGATGATATTTTCCGTGTGACGTCTTTTAAAATAAATGACAGGGTTGGGTAATTCAGTCATTGTGGGAATTGAGTGAAACCACGTTTTGAAATGAGGATGAGCAAAGGGATCATCATCATCATTATCAAGTGCTATGCAGAATGGCATGGGCGATCATGGGTCGCCATATCACACGGTCACCAACGTCTCGAATCAGGTCTGTGTTCTTGTCCCGACAATGCCATGCTGCCAAACCATCAAGATATTTATCCCGTTGTCTTCCTCTTACTCTCTTCCCATCAAGCCTGCTCGTTGTAACTAAATTTTAAAGTATCCAAAGGGATACAGTACTATTAAAAGTTAATTGCTTATTCTTCACAGGACGTCGCAGTCAGCCACATTATGTTTTCACTGCTGGTAATTTCTTGGTAAATTTACTTTTCATCATCATTATGTGCCATGACTATAAGCGTAGGCGGTCATGTTTCACCAACTCACGCGATCACCAGCTTCGTGGATCAGCTCTGTGTTCTTGTCTCGACCATACCACATGGCCGAGCCATCCAGGTATTTAATTCACTGCCCCCCCCCCCTGTTCTTTTCCCCTAGATCTTGCCAGTTGTCACCAAGTTCTCCAATTTACAATAAAATGTGTGCCCAAACTTCAAGTCTGAGAATAGAGGTGGAGGCGGTTACTGCAGCTTTCCGCTGGCTGGAGAACAAACTATCTAAGCATGTTGTGATTCACAAAGCATGCTATAAAGGTGAAGACAGACATGCTTTGTGCGGAATGGCATGTATCAGTTCAGAGGTCGCGGGTTGTGAGCATTCGCTGGATCTTTTCTCCCGGACACTGGTATGGATGGACATGAACAGGCCGACAGATTGACTGGTGTCGCATCTTTAAGTGGCGATTTGATGCATGATAAGGCAGATGTAGTAAAGGCCCTAAAGGATCATGTGATGTACAGACTGACTATCATGGTGTAAGGAGAATGCAGCAGCAAGGGGTGGTCAAAGGATCTGGTTGGCAGTCGTCTTTGAGTTGTAAAGCAAGGCGGACATACAATTGCATTGCAAAATACTGATTTGACTTGGGCTATTCTACATTTAACTGCTATTATACATTTAACTTCTTTAATACGTATTCCATCTACCATTGTCAAAATATCAATCAATCAAGCTGCAATGAAGCTCCAACGCTGCCTGTCTGTCACCTTGACTGTACATTCTGTAAGGCTAGTTGGTGTTCGTCCATCTGTTGAGGTTATCGAATAACTGTTATTTGATGTTATCTTAAACAAGTCGCTTAAAAGTCGACAGGGTCGACTTCATTGCACCGGGTTTTATCCCATGTGGCTCGGTCGCCTTCCGCAGCGCGGAAAGCTTCGCACAAAGCACGAACTCCGTAGCTCTAGCGACGACCCACAGGAGTCTCCGAAAAATTTCACTCGTGAACCGAAGGACGCGGCCCGGAATTGAACCTACAACCTTCGGAGTCTGAGTCAAACGGCTTGACCACTTCGCCACGAAGTTTCCCGATGTTATCTTCCCAATTGTATAGTTGACTACCTCTTGCCCTCCTGCCTTTAACCTTACCCTCCAGTATGATTTTTATAAGATGGTTATGTCTCTTTTTTTTTCCTTGCCTCTTAACGTGGCCGAAATATTTCACTCGCCTATTTTTATTTCAAAACAATGTTTTCCCGTAGTGAACTTGAATAAAGAAGACACAAACAATAGAATGCACGATTTATTGCCTGGCATATTTCGCTGCATCTCCCCAGGTACATACCTGCAAAAATCACATAACATAAAATGAAGTAATTAGAAAATTATTCAAGCTGAAATGTACACATATTCACACAGCAATTTCAATTGTCTACCACGGTAATTTTAAACTGACCATCACGTCTTTCTGTTTGCACACAAATGGGCTACGCAGATTAATGGTGATTCTGCTACCTTTAACATGGGACTATTTTGTGTTTTAAACAACACGCGAAACTGATTATCCTTATCAACCGATTTCCGAAAATGTGCTGTCCAGTCGATGACGAAGGAGGTTTGTGGTGTGTCGGCTTGGCCAGGTTCCCATCGTCTTTGTGTATTATTCTGTCAATGCAACTGGGTATGTGTTCGACCACCCTGCTGTTTAACTTCCTCTCTGTTCTTCCGATGTAGGTAGACTGGCACCTGCATGTATGTACATTGATAATACAATTGGATTTGGCGTACAGAGGGAGAGGTTCTTTTGCTGCCTTGTTCTTAATTATTTCTTCCATCAAATATCTTTTCATGTTCTCTGTAGCATCGTATGTAAACCAGAATTCGCACAGGAGTGAATTTAAATATATGCAAACCACAATTAACACCAGTGATTTTCAATGGATGTTCACATGTGAGGATATCCATAGCGAAGTACTAAAACCGCCTGCCTCACACTTCGAGGGTCGCTTGATCATTTTCGAACCCTATCACTCTGTTCACAAGTGCAATTTTTCTCGGAGTCTCCTGGGGTTCGTTGCTAGAGCTACGGAGTTTGTGCTCTGTGCGATGCTTTTGGCAGGACGTCCTGCAAAAAAAAAAAAATACCGAAACATATGGGATAAAATCTGGTGCAATGAAGTCTATATCTCGTCTGTAATCCTCTTTTTCTGAAACCTTTAAACAAGAATTAACATGCTCTGTTGTCTAAACCCACTTGATTGTCACGTGCTCTGTTGTCTAAACCCACTTGATTGTCACGTACTCTGTTGTCTAAACCCACTTGATTGTCACGTGCTCTGTTGTCTAAACCCACTTGATTGTCACGTGCTCTGTTGTCTAAACCCACTTGATTGTCACGTGCTCTGTTGTCTAAACCCACTTGATTGTCACGTGCTCTGTTGTCTAAACCCACTTGATTGTCACGTACTCTGTTGTCTAAACCCACTTGATTGTCACGTGCTCTGTTGTCTAAACCCACTTGATTGTCACGTGCTCTGTTGTCTAAACCCACTTGATTGTCACGTGCTCTGTTGTCTAAACCCACTTGATTGTCACGTGTTCTGTTGTCTAAACCCACTTGATTGTCACGTGTTCTGTTGTCTAAACCCACTTGATTGTGACGTGTTCTGTTGTCTAAACCCACTTGATTGTGACATGTTCTGTTGTCTAAACCCACTTGATTGTGACATGTTCTGTTGTCTAAACCCACTTGATTGTGACATGTTCTGTTGTCTAAACCCACTTGATTGTGACATGCTCTGTTGTCTAAACCCACTTGATTGTCACGTGTTCTGTTGTCTAAACCCATGTGATTGTGACATGTTCTGTTGTCTAAACCCACTTGATTGTCACGTGTTCTGTTGTCTAAACCCACTTGATTGTGACATGTTCTGTTGTCTAAACCCACGTGATTGTGACATGTTCTGTCGTCTAAACCCACGTGATTGTGACATGTTCTGTCGTCTAAACCCACTTGATTGTGACATGTTCTGTTGTCTAAACCCATGTGATTATGACATGTTCTGTTGTCTAAACCCATGTGATTGTCCGCCGTTTTGTTGTGTAACCCCACTTCTTATTCTGTTTGCAACCTCAATTCATTGTCAAATGTTTGGATGTGTCTAGCACCACTTCATTGCCCAATATTCTGTTGTGTAATCCCATTTCATTGCTCCATGTCCTGTTGTGTAGCCCCACTTCATTGCCTCATGTCCTGTTGTGCAATCCCACTTCATTGCCTCATGTCCTGTTGTGTAAGTTCATTGCTTCATGTTGTTGTGCAATTCCACTTCATTGCCTCATGTCCTGTGCTTTAAAGCCACTTTGTTGCCACGTGTTCTGTTGTCTATTACACTTCCTACCGCCACACATATTTTTCAATATTAAAAATTACACTTCTGTAATATCACACAAGAACAATCGGATTCAATATTGCATAAATACATTCTCCGAGGGGAGGAATAGTTGAC
>OY992892.1:19092836-19135336 GCA_963921405.1 Cepaea hortensis
TGTAATCATTGCTTGTTGTAATATACTGTTAGTTTGTAACCTGCTTGCATGGCCAAACCATTTGACCCGCTGCCTTCTAATAAAATCTAGTGCAGCTATAACCCCCACTATAGTCTTGATTTTTTTTCATTTCTGATCTTATCTCTTCTTGATACATTGAGTATTCTTCTCAGGATTCTCATTTCTGTTGTGATGTTTCTTTTCTCTTTTTCTGTCATTGTTCATGTTTGGCATTGGTAGCATAGAGTTGGTAGGAAGATTGTTGTAAAGTGCTTTCTTAGTAGTTATTGATACATGTTTGTTCTTTAGTGTTGGTGCCATTTTTCCAATGAGTTGGTATTCCTGATTGCATCTATTTTCGATCTCGTCTTCTGATTTGCCATTTGATGATATTATACTTCCTAGGTACTTGAAACTCTTTACTTGTTTCAAGGGATGTTCGTTTATGTGAATCGTGGTTGGTTGTTCTTCTTTGGTTACAGTCATTACCTCAGTTTTACTTGTGCTAATTTTCATGTTATGTTCCCTACACATTTCTTTTAGACTATTCATTTGGTCTTGTAATTCAGCTTCTGATTTTGCTATTAGTGCTTGGTCGTCCGCAAACAGGAGTTCTCTAATGATTATATTTGCAGATGGTTCTTCTTTCATGTTCTCGTCATGCGGTGTTCTGGCGGTCTCTGTTTGGCTGGTTTCTTTACATATGTTGTCTATATATGTTATGAACAAGAGAGGGGACAGGACACAACCTTGTCGTACTCCGGATCTTATGGTGAAGGGTTCTGAATGTCCTCCAGTTGCTGTCACTATGCATTTACTGTTGTTGTATAAGCTTCTACATAGGTTTGTTAGATATGTACTCACTCCATACTTTTTAGGGATTTCCCAGTTTCTATCTACTCTTTCAAAGGCTAAGTAGAGTGTTTCATTGAATTCGATTGATTTTTCTGTAAGTTGTCTCGGAGCAATAATGGCATCTGTGCATCCTTTGTTTTTCCTATGTCTAAGTTGTGTTTCGTTTAGCTGGGGTTCTATAGTTGTTCGTAATCTGTTCTCAAGAATTTTGCAAAATATTTTCCCAGAATGACTCAACAATGAAATGCCTCTATATTGTGTGCAGCCTCTTTCGCTGCCTTTGTTTTTCCAAATTGGGATAATTATCTCGTTTCCCCAGTCTCGTAGTGTCTGTTGTTCTACCCAAACATGGTTGCATAGTCTATGTAGCCATGCTGTTCCTACTTCTTTTGCTGCTTTAAATAGTTCATTTGGTATTTCATCTTGTCCTGGTGATTTGTTCAATGGGGATAATCTGACGGCTTCTACAATTTCTTCTTTCAGTATGTCTGATTCTAGTCCTTCGGTGGCATCTGTGTCGGTTTCTTGAATTCCTGTGGCACCTGATTAGATGATGAGAAGTTGTTCGAAGTACTGTTTCCATCTTATTAGAATTTGTTTTTGTTCACTTTTGGTTCTCCATAATTTGCTGTTAATTATTTCAGTTGGGTCAAAGGGTTCTCCTCTGGTTCTCATTGCACTTATCTTTTTGTAGAAGCTTCTATTTGCCTCCTTGTAGTTTTTATTTAGGGTTTCTCCATACTCCTCCCAATCTTTTTGTTTTTCTCTCTTTACTATTCTATTCACATGTCTTCTCGCTATTCTATATTCTATGTAATCGCATTCCTGTTTGCTCTTCGACTACTTTTTATATTTTTCATTTGTGTCTTTTACAGCTTTCTTTACTTCTGCGTTCCATCAACTTGTTATTTACAACAAACACTGAAAGTTGTAAAATCATCAGAGGTCCTAATTGTCACGGGAGATATGAACGTAAAGGTTTGAAAAACTAACTATTAGCAGATAGTATGGCTACATGGTATGGGGACCAAAAAATGACAGAAGAGACCGGCTGATACAGTTCTGTGAAGAAAACCATCTTATCTTATTATTTGTAACACATTTTCCCAACATAACCCTAAGAATCTGTATATGTGGAAAAGCCCTGGAGATAGAACGATAAACCAAATTGATTACATTATGGTAAGAAATAGATTTAAAAACAATGTTAAAAATACCAAATAGATTTCCTGATGCTGATATCAACTCTGACCACAATCCTGTAATCTTGAAATTAAAAATAAAACATAAAAACTCAGGAATAAGGGCATAGACGACACCTCAAATAGATATATCAGCGTTGAAACAACCAGTCATAAATAAGTTAACTATTCCTGGTCGAAGTAAAAAAAAAAAGTATGATAGGCTAATCGTTGAAAGCATGAAACAATATCTACATGAAAATCCTGAGGAGAAAATTTATTCAAAATGGGAATGTGTAATAACTGGCATACAGATTGTGAAAGAAAATAAGAAAAAGCAATTATGGATAACCGATGAATTCTCGAGGAAAATGACTCAAAGAAAGAAAGCAAGGAACACTCCAGAATATATATTAATAGACAGAGAAATACGTCAAATGTACAGAGTTGCCAAAGAAAAGTAGTTGCAGAAAAAATTACAAAGGAATAGAGAATCTAGAAATAAAGCACAACTCGAAAGAATTGCATGAAAATATAAAAATATTTACAAATAAGAAAAAATAATATAACAGGAAATGGTTGTACCAGAAGAAAAAATGGTGAAATTATCTTATATATAAAAAAGGATGTATGTATGTGTGTGTGTCCTTTATGCGTTCGCGAACGGTCCATCCGATTGAGATGAAATTTTCTACACGTCTTCCTCTCAAGCCAACTGTCATATGTTTTTAGTGTAAAATTGGCTACTTACTTAATATTATTTAATTTTTCATTTTTCATTATAATTTCTACATAGCAAGGGGACTTAACTCTAGAAAAGTTATTTCAAGGGGCATAAGAACTTATGCCAAGAACTCCATAACTTTTAATAACTTTTCTGTATACCTTATAGTCATATTGTTGCATCGTTTTCAAAGATTTATAAACTCTTTGTCTATAGATATGTACAGGCATATGAGTTATAATAAATAATGATATAATCTTTAAGGCATTTTCAAAGTTTTCATAACAATAATGCATAATGCTTAACATTGTAACCCATCTTTTTATGCTTAAAAAAATAATGCATAATGCATAACATTGAAACTCATCTTTTTATGCTTATAGAAGTTATCTACAGTCATGTAGGTGATTAAAAACAGTTTTCATTAAAAATAATGGATGGTGTGTGGAAGGACATTCTTTTAAGTAACTTTTTTTTTGTTGTTGTATGAATTTAATGAGACGATCCCCGCCAGGAGCTGGGCGAAGCCACGCCGGGTCAGATAGATAGACAGACCCACCTTTTGGCTGCAGTTATCTACAGGCATATGCGTTATAATCCCCCTCCTCCTCTCCCATCCTCCCCCTCCTCCATCTCCCTCCTCCATCCTCCTCCTCCCTCCTCCTCCCTCTTCCTCCTCCTCCTCCCTCTTCCTCCTCCTCCCTCTTCCTCCTCCTCCCTATTCCTCCTCCTCCTACCTCCTCGCCCTCCTCCCTCCTCCTAATCACTCCTCTTCCTTCCTCCTCCCTTCTCCTCCTCTCTCCTCCTCCTCCCTCCTCCCCCTCATCCCTCCTCCTCTCTCCTCCTCCTGCCGCTTCCTCCCTCCTCCTAATCCCTCCTCCTCCCTTCTCCTCCTCCTCCTCCTCTCTCCTCCTCCCTCCACCTCCCTCTACCTCCTCCCTCCTCCTCCCTCCTCCTCTTCCCTCCACATCTCTCCTCCTCCTCCCTCTTCCTCCTCATTCTCCCTCTTCCTCCTCCTCCCCCTCCTTATCCTCCCTCCTCCTTCTCCCTCTTCCTCCTCCCTACTCATTCTCCCTCCGCCTCCTCCCTCCTCCTCCTCCTCTCTCCTCCTCCCTCCTCCTCCTCCCTCTCCCTCCTACTCCCTCTCCCTCCTCCTCCCTCTCCTCCTCCCTCCTCCTCCTCCCTCTTCCTCCTCCTCTCTCCTCCTCCCTCCTCCTCCTTCCTCTTCCTCCCTCCTCCTCCCTCTCCTCTTCCCTCCACCTCCCTCCCCTCCTCCTCCCTCCTCCTCTCTCCTCCTCCTCCCTCATCCTCCTTCCTCCTCCCTCCTCCCTCCCTCTTCCTCCTCCTCCCTCCTCCTCCCTCCTATTCCTCCCTACTCCTCCTCCCTCCTCTTCCCCCCTCCTCCTCTCTCCGCCTATCTCTTCCTTCCTCCTTCTCCTCCCTCCTCCACCTCCCTCTTCCTCCTCCCTCCTCCTCCTTTTTCTTCTTCTGCAGCTGCTGCTGCCGCCGCTCCATTTACCCAAGTTGGGTAAAGATGTAAAGATCTTTCAAGTGCTCTTTCTAATGCTTTTTGTAAGTTGGTCTTCGTTTATCTAAGCTTGTTCTAACTGCAACCAATAAATGATTAGACAGACAGACAGACAGACAGACAGACAGATAGTCGGGAACGGGAACTTATATGACTACTTATATGAATTAAATGAGATGCTCCCCATTAGGGGTTGGGCGAAGCCGGACCGGGTCAGACAGACAGACAGACAGATAGACAGACAGACAGACAGACAGATAGATAGTCGGGAACGGGAACGAGAACTTATATGACTACTTATATGAATTAAATGAGATGCTCCCCACCGGGATTGGGCGAAGCCCGGCCGGGTCAGCTAGTAATTGATAAAAGCGATATAATAAAAATATGAACGGAATACACAGAAAATTTATTCTGGGAATGCAGGGGCAATAAATCAACATTGTATAATACTCAAGATGGACCAAACATATTAATAGCTGAAGTAGAGAAAGCTATTAAAAAGACGAAAGAATGAAAGGCTGCAGGACGTGACAAGATAACAACAGAGATGATACAATCCTTATCCAGCTTTGGCATTGATACTATCACATAATTATGTAATGAGATATCATCATCATCATCATCATCATCATCATCATCATCATCATCATCATCATCATCATCATCATCATCATCATCATCATCATCATCATCCACTTTTGCCGTCAAGCGTCGTGGGATGGAATAATTTTCGATCTAGGAGCGGTGGGCGGCACTGGATAGTGTCATTCCGTGTGATTGTACAATGTACTTGATGTTGTCATTCCATTTTCTTCTTGGGCGCCCTCTTGGTCTCGTCGCAGATGATCTTTGATGCAAGACCAGTGATGGTAGTTGTTGGTGTTACATTCTAACGACATGGCCAAACCACTTGATCTTCTGTTGTTTCAATAAATGTGGCACAAGGTGTTTATCCCATTATCTGTCTGATAACAACATTTCTTACTCGGTTTCGGATTGCTAAGTTGGCAGCTCTCCTCAGGCATCTCATCTCACAGGTGTTATGTCACATAATGTCCAAGTTTGAGATTGGTAGCATAGGGTTGGTGTGCATATGCTGTTTATTATGCGTGAGAGTGAATGAGTGAGCGTGAGAGTGAATGACTGAGCGGGAGAGTGAATGATTGAGCGTGAGAGTGAATGAGTGAGCGGGAGAGTGAATGAGTGAGAGTGAATGAGTGAGCGGGAGAGTGAATGAGTGAGCGTGAGAGTGAATGAGTGAGCGTGAGGGTGAATGAGTGAGCGGGAGAGTGAATGAGTGAGCGTGAGAGCGAATGAGTGATCTGAAGGGTGAATGAGTGAGAGTGTCTGAGTGTGGGAGTGAATGAGTGTGAGTGAATGAGTGAGAGTGAATGAGTGAGAGTGAATGAGGAGCGTGAGAGTGAATGAGTGAGCGGGAGAGTGAATGAGTGAGTGGGAGAGTGAATGAGTGAGCGGAAGAGTGAATGAGTGAGCGGGAGAGTGAATTAGTGAGAGTGAATGAGTGAGCGGGAGAGTGAATGATTGAGCGGGAGAGTGAATGAGTGAGCGTGAGAGTGAATGAGTGAGCGTGAGAGTGAATGAGTGAGCGTGAGAGTGATTGAGTGAGCGTGAGAGTGAATGAGTGAGCGTGAGAAGGAATGAGTGAGCGTGAGAGTGAATGAGTGAGCGTGAGAGTGATTCAATGAGCGGGAGAGTGAATGATTGAGCGTGAGAGTGAATGAGTGGGCGTGTGAGTAAATGAGTGAGCGTGAGAGTGAATGAGTGAGCGGCAGAGTGAATGAGTGAGCGGGACAGTGAATGAGTGAGCGGGACAGTGAATGAGTGAGCGTGAGAGTGAATGAGTGAGAGTGAATGAGTGAGCGGGAGAGTGAATGATTGAACGGGAGAGTGAATGAGTGAGCGGGAGAGTGAATGAGTGAGCGGGAGAGTGAATGAGTGAGCGGGAGAGACAGAATGAGTGAGCGGGAGAGACAGAATGAGTGAGCGTGAGAGTGAATGAGTGAGCGGGAGAGTGAATGAGTGAGCGGGAGAGTGAATGAGTGAGCGGGAGAGTGAATGAGTGAGCGGGAGAGTGAATGAGTGAGCGGGAGAGTGAATGAGTGAACGGGAGAGTGAATGAGTGAGCGGGAGAGTGAATGAGTGAGAGTGTGTGTGTGTGAGTGAATGAGTGAGAGTGAGAGTGAATGAGAGAGAGAGAGTGTGTGTGTGGTGTGTGTGTGTGTGTGTGTGTGTGTGTGTGTGTGTGTGTGGGACGCGCTGGCATCACTACTTTTACGTCACATACTTTTTATGTACACATTTTTCTCCATGTTTAGCCTTGTTTATGTTTACAACATTCATTTCACAATGTTTATTTTTCTTCCTATGTAAATGTATAATTGCTCTTGATGAACGAAAGACGAGTGATTGGAAGGGCCGAATGTAAGACGGGCCTGCGCGCCCAATTTGTGACCCTAATAAAGTTGATTTGATTTGATTTGATTTGTCTTTTTGCGGACATGGGATAGTTGGATGTTTCAGTAAGGGTGATAGTTGATATGTACGTGTACTTACTTTTTGACATCCGATTTCGATTTATCTGTCCAGCCTGCCATCTTCTGTGATCATACTTCTAAGGTATGAGAATCGTCATTCTTTAACCTGTTTCAGAGATGTGCTATTTATCTGTATACTTATATATATATATATATATATATATATATATATATATATATATATATATATATATATATATATATATATATATATATATATATATATATATATATATATATACATACACACATACACACACACACATACACACACACATACATACATACATACATACATACATACATACAAACAAACAAACAAACAAACACACACACACAAACAAACAAACATACAAACAAACAAACAAACAAACATACATACATACATACATACATACATACATACATACATACATACATACATACATACATACATACATACATACATACATACATACATACATACATACATACATACATACATACATACATACATACATACATACATACATACATACATACTGTCGCTTATCGTCCCTGGAGGAAAGTGGACTCGACAAGCACATCTTTAATATCCTTCAACTATTGGGAGTATTGAATGACTTTTGTCTACATTCCTCCCTTCCGTCTTTCATACACTATATCTCTCTCTTTCTCTCCTTCATAACATACCCTGTCAACAGTTTCCTCCAACAATTAATAACCTGTTTATTGTTGAAAACTATGTCAGTTGTATGTATTGAATGTGTATCTGTAGTTGTTAGTGTCTGCTAATGTGAGTGCAAGATAGGACTTGTAGACGTTAGTCTTCGTAGTTTCTCTAGCCTATTCAAACGGCCAAAACATCAGACTTTCACATAGAATTGAAACGGTCTCACCCTGGATGCTCCTTTCCGGCTTGAGTATGGACTTAATCCAATTATGGAAAACAATTGTCAATGTTTTATCATCAGAAACATAATCCAATAAAGGTAAGTCACTGAAGTTCAGATATGTCCTGTTTTGGAAGGTAGTATAGTCCACTTCTGAATACACATCATCACTGTATATAAATGTCTATTTCTATGTTAAATGTTCTCGTGTTCTTCAATGTTTCTTTTAGGTGATTACCTAATTGCACTATATTATAGCCTATTTGCTTTGCTTGAATAAAGGTCTTTCCCTGAAGTTCACCAAAACATATTTCTTGCCATTCGTTATGTCACCCCCTCTTATTGACTGTTTAGGTTGAATTTGCTATAGTGACATATTTTCACTGCACCTGTGAAGTGACTGATTAAAATGACAGTTCGGCTTTCTCTGTACAAGAGATGTACTGGTTTATCTTCTTTGATATGTCAGGCTGTGTAGTGGAACCTGGGTAATAAACATTAAATCAGATGATTTAAGTCTGCTTCATATTACTGTTTATGTGATTGTCTTTCTCCAGCCGTAATGAACAGCTTCCGAAAGAATACTCTGACATAAACAGCAGAATTCACTAAAGTCTAAACTATTCACTACATAGAAAGCAATAGTAAACCCTAAGCACAAACACATATTTCCCTATGCTAATATTACTCTAATATTAGTGTTACCTTATATATATATATATAGAATTAATGTAAGTCCCCGAATCGAAATTTATCCGCACATAAGCACTCCATCCCATTATAAGGGAGGATATTTCTTTTCATTTACAGGACACATAAATCCAGCTTTCCGTCCAGTTTGGTAGCACACTAAATACAAAACCACTTTTCTACCATTTATATTGAGTGTCCCATCCTCCGTTGATTGTTTGATCTACAATCAAATTTGCCGTAAGTCCCCACATCAAACGTCTGTGAATTCACGTATTGTTACTTGCTCGTTCCTTTCTGTTCCTAAGCTGTTTCCTTCGTTCATCGCTCGTCGCACTTCAAAGAGATCTATTCTTTGATCACCGTCTCCCGGTTCCCCGTTCCGATGTATTCGTGTCTCTCTCTTGTCGGCCGATACGATTGGTAGTCACTGACCTCCCATTTATCCTTCTCTCAGATTGAACGAATCGATTGTTAACCCTCCTCCATTGCATTTTGATCTGTAAGTTATCAAGGAATCACTAAACTGCAGTTTTTCTGTGACACACACACACACACACACACACACACACACACACACACACACACACACACACACACACACACACACACACACACACACACACACACACACACACACATACACACACACATACATACATACATACATACATACATACATACATACATACATACATACATACATACATACATACATACATACATACATACATACATACATACATACATACACACACACACACACACACACACACACATACATACTTACACACATACATACATACATACATACACACATACATACATACACACATACACACATACATACATACACACATACATACATACATACATACATACATGCATACATACATGCATACATACATACATACATACATACATACATACATACATACATACATACATGCATACATGCATACATGCATACATGCATACATACATACATGCATACATGCATACATGCATACATACATACATACATACATACATACATACATACATACATACATTCATACATACATACATACATACATACATACATACATACATACATACATTCATACATACATACATACATACATACATACATACATACATACATACATACATACATACATACATACATACATACATACATACTTACACACATACATACATACATACATACATACATACACACATACATACATACACACATACATACATACACACATACATACATACATACATACATACATACATACATACATACATACATACATACATACATACATACATACATGCATACATACATACATACATACATGCATACATACATACATACATACACACATACATACATACATACCCAAGGATTTCAAAACACCAATTTTCATCACACTACCCAAGAAGCCAACAACTTTTGATTGTGAGGATTACAGAAGTATTAGCTTAATGAGCCATACAACTAAGATATTCCTCAAGGTCATACAAGAAATAATTCAAAATAAAATAGACCAGGAAGTAGCTGAAGAACAATTTGGGTTACGGAAATAACAGCGTCTCTAGAGAAGCAATAATCTGTTTGAGGATGTTAAATTAATACTATATAGAAGTTCAGAAATATACGCGTGTGTATGTTGTATAGATTACAAGAACGGTTTTGATAGACTACAACATGAATGACTAATTACACGCCTTTAAGATATAGCAGTAGACGGAAAGGATATCAGACTTATTAGTAACTTAAACTGGGAACAAGTTTCGACAATTAGATAGGGAAATAATTATTCGTCGCCCATAGAGATAAAAAGAGGAGAACGGCAGAGATGTGTGCTGTCCCCAAGCCTCTTCAACTTATACATAGAAAGAATTTTTAAACAAGTCCAACTGCCTGGACTTAACATCATTGGAAGAATCATAAACAATCTTATATATGCTGACGTTGCAGTGTTATTATCAGAAAGCGAGCAAGAGTTACAAAACCTAGTGGAACAAGTAAACAGGCACAGTGTAGAATGTGGCTTAGATATTAACATAAAAAAACAAAAAAACGAAACCTATGATAATTAGCAGTGAAAAAGAAAGGTCATCAATGAACGTCACAGTAAACTGGGAGATGCTAGAACAAATAATAAGTTTCTCCTATCTTGGACATATAATAACAGATAATGGCAGAAGTGAAACAGAAAATAAAAAGAGGATAGGATTGACCAAAAGACTTTCAAAATCATGAAATCAGTATTAACATCTAAGGAAATTAACACCGTATTAAAAATTGAGAATTGTCATGTGTTATGTATATTCAACACTACTATATGACACGGAAGCCTGGCCATTGAACAAGCAACTAGACAGTCGAATAGAGGCCCTGGTACAGAAGAATATATCATATTTCATGGAACAAAAATAATCAAATACAGAGGGTTTTGAAAAACTGGGAATGAAAATAGAGTTGATGAAAGAAATAAAACAAGAGGAAAGTGAAATATTTCGCTGACGTTAACAGACATAACACTCATAAAAATCATACTGGGGGGATGGGGGGGGGGAGGGGGGGGGAGGTTGAAGGCAAGTGAACAAGAGGTAGACAACGATACAAGTGGGATGATGATATCAAGAGCACATCAATGTGACAGAATGTACAGTCGGGGTGAGAGACAGACAGTGTTGGAGATCCATTACAGCCAACCTTAATTGTGGAGACGGCACGTGATTGATTGATTGATAGATTCGAGAAAGAAGAAGAAGAAATATATCGTAGCAATATCGATTAGGTTATTTCAACCGGTTCTATGCAAACACAAGAACTGCCTTTTAAATCTTAGAATACGATGAGGATGACATACACCACATTCGAACAATGTCAGTGACTATGTATTAATTATTTCAGCCAAGGGGGTCTGGGATGTCAGGCATTGGTAATACCTTTGGTAAATAATTCTTCCATGCCCCATTCAGTGACAACGGCTGTGACAGGCCGGCTAAACCAGGCAGGGGTAGCCGATTTGGTGTCAAACCAATCGGTGAACTAGGGTATGCCTACCCAGCATGTGAAGACTGGATTGGGCAGATTGCGTGGAAGAAATCATTGATGATTAAACGGGCAAGACAACGTTTACCTGCAAAGCGCTGTGGAACGTAGTTAGCACGGCAAGGCACGTAGAGCACCCTGATCATCCTCTACACCTGTATTCGTCTCCAGTCATCTTGATGTGTCTTGCCACTGGATTCAAATAGACTGAGGCAAGAGAGTGAGGTCGACGAATTGCGCAACTCTTCCTCAATTTAATCCAATTCATCGCACAAGTCATTCTTCATCCAACTTCAGATTCTCTGGGCTGGTCACTTGACTCGCATGCCAGATCACAGGCTTCTTAAACGATTTTTTTTACGGCGAACTGCGTTGGGGTAAATGCTCCCAAGGCGGTCAAAGGAAACGCTTTAAAGACACTCTTCTTCTTCTTCTTCAGCATTCCGAGCCATTGAGGTTCTTTGCTGCAGATACAGTCCGTCTCAGAAAGCAGCAAGTCAAATGGTTTGGCCATGCAAGTAGGTTACCAGTCAACAGCATACCACAACAAGCAATGATGTACAGACCAGATGGAATCAGAGGAAGAGGCCGACCACGTAAACGTTGGACGGAGAGAATAGCAGAGTCCATTGGAATATCGATATATGAAGCCCATAATCGGGCACTCTCACGAAGTTTATACTTCACCTCGACACCGCAAGGTACAAGAGGAACATGATGAGATGAGATGAGACAGTCCGTCTCCATTCGTCTCTCTGGTTGACCTTCTCTTGCCAGTCGTTGATTCCAATTGCTTGTAGGTCTGTATATATATTATCTCTCCACCGTCTTCTTGGTCTACCTCGGGGTCTACGATCATTTATTTCCTGAGTGTAAGCGAGATTTGTTTCCCTATTATCTTCCATTCTTTCTATATGTCCCACTCTGACGATCTCAATAAAAGCTTTTGAAACTCATCACGACACCTGGGAGACTGCTGCTAAAGACCTAATTTCGTGGCGTACATCATCATGCAAGGGTGTAGTCACTTGTTAACCAAACAGGACTGCAAGAGCTGTGAAAAAAGGCTGGACAGAAAAACAACAGCAGGAGATCCTATTCCTGGAACGTCAAGCATTATTTCCCACATTGTCAAAGAACATTTCGAGCCAAAATAGGCCCTATCGGCCGTCTTAGAACTCACAACTCCATACTTTCAACCCCACTGGATGAAATGAATGGTTATCATCATTCTTGACGGACAAACACCAGTTTAGCCAAAGTAAAGTATTATTCGCTTATTCACTTTCTATGATACACAACTCTGCAGTTCGCACCTGACGAGATACTGCGACATATGACAGGCAAGAAATCGTGCAATATCTTGTGTGTGGCTGCCGTGTTTAAATTCACTAAGGGAATACATGGGTTTGCAGTAGACATACGATGACAAAAGACTAACGCAATGACTTATCCCCTGGTACCGTTACTTAATGAGCCATTGGTGGCACAGTGGCTAGCATGCTTGCATGTCCAGATCATGCTCAAATGTTTGAATCCTCATCGAGGCAGGGATTGCTTTACAATGTATATCTCTCCGGTCTACCCAGTGGACAACGGGTAGCGGGATATCTTCTGAGAAGTAAAGGCGGCAGACGTGAAACTGACCACATATCACATCGAGTGATGATAGATCTAAAAATATATGAAAAAACGAAATGAAATAATAGGAAAAGGTCCTCTACTTTAAAAAACAAATTATTACCTTTACTGAAACTTTCGAAAACTACAATGGGGCTGGAGCAGTATATGATAAGCTGTGTTCTTTAACCAAACACAATGTTCATCTTCGTCCATGCCTGTGGCTTTGGTGATCATCTCTGTCTACAACATGTTGTCTTGTGTACTGCCAATCGTTTCTGATTTCAGTGTTTCTCAATGCCACGATATCAAACTGTCCAGCATCTTCTCTCACGTGCCTCCCTGCATCTGCTGCCCTCCAACTTTCTTGTTGTGACGACTTTCTCCAGATTTTCCCTTCTCTGTCATGCTTAGAGAATGTGGACTGTTTCTTTTTATGCGAGTGACCAGTTTTCTTTAAGAGTTAACTTCTTTCAAGAATTGTTCATTACTCTTTCTATCCGACCACGGTGTTTTCATCATATCTCTGTAAAACCACATCTCCGCAGCTTCAACATAATTCCTCACTTATTTCCTAATTGTCAATGAATCGCTTCCGTACGTCATGATTGGTTGAATATAACTCTTAAGAACACTTTTCCTTATCTCGATTGACAAAGTGGAGTGACGAGGGGATCTGGCCGGTGCTCGACGCTTAGAGGAAAGGAGAGAAGCACATATAAACAGATTGCTACTGGTACTATTGGGGTTGGAACTCTTCACTGGCTTCTGAGGATGGGGACGGAGCGCTTACGGGAATGCCCCGAATGCTGTGATGTCGGTTCCTAAATAAATAAATAAATAAATAAATAAATCGATTGACAAACTGAATTGCATAGAATCTTTCTAATCTTGTAAAATGCTGCCTTTGCTAGGGTTACTCTACTTTTAACTTTCTTAATACATCTTTCAACTGTTGTTATTAACGTACACATTTTCTTAAATGCATTGACGTATTTCAGACTGGTTACTTTCACTTAAACGCTCTGTGGCGAAGGTCCTACAATTCGTAATCCCGCATACTGTTTTCGAAACACTGCTGAGTGAGATTCGACAGGAGACCGTCTTGTGTTGTTTTTATACAGTGCCGGTCATTCAGAAGGCAATGGTAAACTACTGAACCTAAACTTGCCAAGAAATCATAAACAGCCAAAAAATGCTGCAACGTCCCGTAAATGATATTAAATTAACTTTTCCTCTCTTTTTACTTTGATGTGGCATTTGGGTGTAAACATTTTCTTTGTAATAACAATTACTACTGATATTCTGTTATTCAGACTAAGTCATTTGTTTTGATGTTCTGCTGCTATCATTTCTTGTAGCTGTCTGTCATTTTCAGCTACCAAAGCTATGTCATCAGGGTAACGCAGGCTGTTGGCATTATGGTCACCCGCTGATACATCATGTGTTGCTTGTACTACCAGCACATCATCCACCGAGTGATACATCATGTGTTGCTTGTACTACCAGCACATCATCCACCGAGTGATACAGCATGTGTTGTGTACTACCAGAACATCATCCACCGAGTGATACAGCATGTGTTGTGTACTACCAGCACATCATCCACCGAGTGATACAGCATGTGTTGTGTACTACTAGAACATCATCCACCGAGTGATACATCATGTGTTGCTTGTACTACCAGAACATCATCCACCGAGTGATACAGCATGTGTTGTGTACTACCAGAACATCATCCACCGAGTGATACAGCATGTGTTTTGTGCTACCAGAATATCATCCACCGAGTGATACATCATGTGTTGTGTACTACTAGAACATCATCCACCGAGTGATACAGCATGTGTTGTGTACTACCAGAACATCATCCACCGAGTGATACAGCATGTGTTGTGTACTACCAGAACATCATCCATCGAGTGATACAGCATGTGTTGTGTACTACCAGCACATCATCCACCGAGTGATACATCATGTGTTGTGTACTACCAGCACATCATCCACCGAGTGATACAGCATGTGTTGTGTACTACCAGTATATCATCCACCGAGTGATACATCATGTGTTGTGTACTACCAAACATCATCCACCGAGTGATACAGCATGTGTTGTGTACTACCAGAACACCATCCACCGAGTGATACAGCATGTGTTGTGTACTACCAGAACATCATCCATCGAGTGATACAGCATGTGTTGTGTACTACCAGAACATCATCCACCGAGTGATACATCATGTGTTGCTTGTACTACCAGCACATCATCCACCGAGTGATACAGCATGTGTTGTGTACTACCAGAATATCATCCACCGAGTGATACATCATGTGTTGTGTACTACCAGAACATCATCCACCGAGTGATACATCATGTGTTGTGTACTACCAAAACATCATCCACCGAGTGATACATCATGTGTTGTGTACTACCAGAACATCATCTACCGAGTGATACAGCATGTGTTGTGTAATACCAGAACATCATCCACCGAGTGATGTATCATGTGTTGTGTACTACCAAACATCATCCACCGAGTGATACATCATGTGTTGTGTACTACCAGAATATCATCCACCGAGTGATACATCATGTGTTGTGTACTACCAGAACATCATCCACCGAGTGATACAGCATGTGTTTTGTGCTACTAGAACATCATCCACCGAGTGATACATCATGTGTTGCTTGTACTACTAGAACATCATCCATCGAGTGATACAGCATGTGTTGCTTGTACTACCAGAACATCATCCACCGAGTGATACAGCATGTGTTGTGTACTACCAGAACACCATCCACCGAGTGATACAGCATGTGTTGCTTGTACTACCAGAACATCATCCACCGAGTGATACATCATGTGTTGTGTACTACCAGAACATCATCCACCGAGTGATACAGCATGTGTTGTGTACTACCAGAACATCATCCACCGAGTGATACAGCATGTGTTGCTTGTACTACCAGAACATCACCCACCGAGTGATGTATCATGTGTTGTGTACTACCAAAACATCATCCACCGAGTGATACAGCATGTGTTGTGTACTACTAGACCATCATCCACCAAGTGATACATGATGTGTTGTGTACTACCAGAATATCATCCACCGAGTGATACATCATGTGTTGTGTACTACTAGAACATCATCCACCGAGTGATACATGATGTGTTGTGTACTACCAGAATATCATCCACCGAGTGATACATCATGTGTTGTGTACTACTAGAACATCATCCACCGAGTGATACATCATGTGTTGTGTACTACTAGAGCATCATCCACCGAGTGATACATCATGTGTTGTGTACTACTAGAACATCATCCACCGAGTGATACATCATGTGTTGTGTACTACTAGAACATCATCCACCGAGTGATACATCATGTGTTGCTTGTACTACCAGAACATCATCTACCGGCTGTGTCCCTATCAAGGAGTAACTCCTTATTGTTATTGAGACATGGGATGTGGGAACACTCATGAGGGCTAGTAACCTGGAAAACATTCAGAGGGAAATGAACAGAATGGATGTTAATACCTTCGAATTATGTGAGACAAGACAGAAAAGAGGAGAATAAATCTACTCAGATGTGTGTAGAATATGAATATCGAAAACACAAACAATAGCTTGCACAATTTCTTACCTAGAATATTTACCTGCATTGAATGAATCACCCAAATAAACGAGAAGTAGATTGTGAGCTTTACTAAACCACGACTACAAGAGACCAATTGGACGTTGCGGCCAAAGCCTTCGTCAGCACAGGACAAACAAATACAAACCAACACAAAACTACATGAAACACACTATGACAACATTAAACTATTAAACTAATTAAAATTAAATGTACTCATCTGAATACCGTGTCCTAGCTTGGAAGGTCTGACACACGTAGGGCGCCAGTGGATCAATAGACCGGATGTATGGTACACGGGTCAAAGGTCAAGCGGGAAGGGAGTGGGGTGGAGACGCGCCCATGTGTGCGGAAAAGTGAAATTAGAGACCGGCAAAGATGTTACGGACGCAGATGACAATTAGCAATTATCGTTAAGCGCTCGAAACACCGCTGTGGAAACCTATATAGTGTTAGTACACACAGAGAGGCATGAGTGGCGGTCGTTCAGAAAATGATGGCAAAACACCGAACGTAAATCCGCCAAGAGAGTTGACTGTGATGTCATACAAAGGATCTGCACGTACCCAGATGGTGGACTGTAAGCTAGGGGTGGGAGGGTGGGGTGGGAAGTTAAATGAAGCTGTGTTGGACATTAAGGCCGTGAGGGGAGAGTGTGCCCAACTGGAAGATGAGACGGTGTTCCAATGTCTTCCGATCCCTTTCGTGGGATGCGCATGATTTGATGGCCGTGACCTGTATGTCGGCTACGCCATGGTGGTCAGGACTGTTGAAATGCATGGATACTGGTTTCTGGGCGCCGCTGGTGATGTCAGAAAGATGTTGTCGAAATCTGTCCCCAAGACGTAATCCTGTCTCACCGACATATCTCATGTCGTAACGTGTGCAGGTAATCGCATAGATGACGTTGCGACTGATGCATGAGAAACCCTCACGGATGTGGAAGGTCGTCTTAGGGAATGTCAGACTCTGGGTTTGAAGTACGTATGGACAGGTCTTGCAAACCGATCGAAGACACGCCACCGTGCCAGGAAGAGACTGGTGAGGTTGGGGTAGCCTGCTATGGACCAGCACATCTCTGAGGTTACGATCCCGCTTATATGCCACTAGAGGAGCCTCTGAGAAGACATCATGAGTGGTCGATTCCGCCCGGAGAATGGATAGATGTTTAAAAAGGATATTCTTGGCAGCAATATTGTGGGGATGATAAGTAAGTGAGAGGACAGGTCTATTGTTTCGTGGTTTCGGCCTGGAGGAGAGAGCCTCAGTGCGACTGATAGACTGGCAGCGGTGAAGAGCTGTAGATAGAACATTATCAGGATAGCCACGAAGGCGAAAGAAATCAAGGATCTCGTGGGCTTTTTGATGGAAGTCGTTGTTATCCTGGCAAAGACGTCGGAGACGTAACAGTTGGGAGAAAGGAATAGAACGTTTGCACGAGGGAGGGTGGGAGGAGGTATAGAGAAGGAATGAGTGCGAGTCAGTTGGTTTATAATAAACCGTCGTGCATAGACCAGCGGAACCTAAAGAGACTGTGAGGTCTAAGAAATTGACAGCCGACCAAGAAATGGTGGAGGTAAGTTTGATGCTGGGATGGAAGTCTGAAAAAAAAGGCAATGAAGTTCTGTAGGTCAGGCAAGGGCATGTCCGAGACACCAAAGCAGTCGTCAATGTACCTCCTGTAGAGCTCCGGGAGCCTACCGGTGTACTGACTCCATACCTGGTGCTCCAGATAGCCCATGAAGAGGCAGGCATAACTGGGACCCATCTTAGTACCCATGGCCACACCGCTGATCTGGTCGAAGTAGTCCCCATTGAACTCAAACGAGTTGAGGTTGAGGACTAACTCCGCAAGACGCAGTAATGGTCCAGTGGCTATCGAGGGATTAAGCCTTTTCTCCAAGAAAAATTCTAAGGCTTTAAGGCCGTCAAAGTGAGGAATGGAAGTGTAGAGTGAAGTCACATCTAAAGTGAAGATGTGATACTGAGAAGGGTTAGTGAAACTGATGGAATCGAAGATGGAGATAGCGTGGTTGGTGTCTTTGATATACGAAGGGAGGCTGGCAACCAACGGCTGAAACATGCTGTCTAGAAACTCTGAAATCCGTTCTGTAGGGCAAGAGCAGGCCGAGACGATAGGTCTGCCTGGGTTACCAGGTTTGTGTGTCTTAGGCAGCATATTAAAGGCGGGTTTGCCCAAGCAGCTATCGTGGATGATCAACGAGGTGGCGGAGCTGGGTAAAAGACCTTGCTGGATAATGGCGTTAGTCACGCTTTTGACCTGGGTGTTGTTTCTGACTGTCCCATCTTGTATCCTTGATCTGTAGAAGGTGGCATCGCCCAGTTGCTTGTTGCCTTCCTGTATATATAAGTCTTTCCTCCAAACCACTAGCGCCCCTCCCTTATCGGCAGGTTTGATAACTATGTCATCACGGCGTTTCAACTGTGTAAGTGCCCGTTGTTCATCCGCGGTGAGGTTGGAATATCGTAGTGGCTTAAATTTGAGTTTTTGGATGTCGTAAAGTGTTTTGTCGATGTATAAATCGAGGGCCTTAGATGCCCCTGGATTGGGAACCCAAGCAGACCTGCGTTTGGAGAGGTGAGAGAAATGGTCGGTAGGATCCGAAGAGTTATCGTTATGAGGTTGATTTCTGAAGTGATATTGTAGCCTGAGAGTGCGATGGAACCGATGGACGTCCTGCAGTAATGCGTATCTATCACCACAGGGACGTAGCGGTATGAACCTGAGCCCTTTGCTGAGGACCGATTTCTCAGATGCCGATAGTGGAAGGTCGGGAGGTATGCACACAACTAGGTTATCGGAGCCAGTGGTAAGTTGGGGTGGGAGAGGGGGCGAGGAGGGAGTGGAGGTAGGGGCACGGAGTTTGGCTAGCTTGGCGTTTTTGGCCGCGGAAAGACACTTGTATAGATGGTGGTTAGTGCTATTGATGATACACCGTATAACACAATACAAGAAATAATTACTCGAGGTAAGTTGTCTAAGACGCTGATCGAGGATAGTTATATTCGAGCTGAAGTCAGACAGTTGTCGCGCGTGGTTGTCGGCAATGCATCGCATGCGAAGAGTAGCACATTTAAACTCAACTTTAGATAGACGTCTACTACAACTGTCATCGAGAGTGCCTGCCGATGGGTGAAATCTAGAGATGAAGCCACGTGGGGTGATATGAAGCCGTAGGCAGTTCTTGAGGAAATTAAAATGGCATGTGGTGCGGGTCTTTTTGTAGATGTTAAGAGCCAAGTCGGTGGCTGTGATTTTGATACAACAATCACACCACATAAATTAAAGCAATGCAATATATCCTTCAAGGTTCAAACACAAGACGCATGCTAACACAGTAATTTGAGTTGTCTACAGCGGTTATTTTAAACTGACTATCATATATTTTTGTTTCCACACATTTGGTTTTGGAAATAAATGGCAATTGCCTCTGTCAGCTTTAACATGCGACCATTATATGTGTTAAACACTTAACAATATGCCATGAGCAGAGTAAAGAAAGTTACAAACGAGCTGACTGGGATAGATTTGCCATACTAACAGACAAATATTGTGAAATCATAAAAAACACGATATGGCAACATAAAACAAACGGTGGAATGTCTAAACAATGCAATACTAATGGTGGACACTAAGTTCATTCCAAGAGGGGCGAGGAAAAATTACAAACAATACTGGACTGAAGAACTTCCAGTTTTGGAGAAGAAAGTTGAAGATGCCAGGAAGGCAGCATAGATAGAGAACAAACAACTAAATTGAACATCTCTCTCAACGCCATCTCTGCAAAGTACAAAAAAAGATTACATTTTAAAACACAAGATACTTTTGGAGGGGAAAATGGGAAAAACTGAACACCTGAACTTCAACGGAGATCTTAACAAACTATGGAAACGCCATGAACAATGACCGGCCAAGTAACAAACAAATAACAATTAAACAAGAAAATGCCATGCTGTCAGGCGGGAAAAGCTGCCAATGCACTGATGGAATACTATATTATGCTAGTGCAAAATACATTGATATCACAACAGAAAAGAAGAAAGCAATCAAACATAGACAGGTGTACAATAATAATACAGTGGCTGAAGCAGACTATATGATGGCACACGTGAAAATGAAAGAAATGGAACAGGCAATAAGCACCATTAAAAAAAAGCAGAAATAATCAGGAAAGGGTGAAATCATAATTTAAATGCTAATAGGACTGAGTACTAAAGCAAAAAAGAAACTACCAGCAGTCTTAAATTACAGTTGGAAAATAGGAATGGTTCCACAGGCATGGAGCGACGCTGTATTAATACAGTCCAAAATAAAGGAAAAGAACTGGAAGATCCAAATTACTGACTGACTGGCACCTTGCCGTCTTGACAGACGATAGTTTGTAAAATGGAGTTATATCACTCCATAACACAATTTAGACACCATATGTTGCCCATGCAGCATGATCCCTCTCTCGGCCTGTCTAGTGTACTCCAGAGGAAAGGTGACACCAATACGTCTTGAACAAGACAATCTGCAGAAGCTGCCGGATCAGCAAACAATGCCCTAACTCTCCGCCTGTCGGAGCTTCGATCCTAGACCAGTTGCCAACCAAGGCTTAGGGCCTGGTCTGCTCTGCTATGACATTTAGTCTTTAGGTTGCATTTCCTCGTACTAGGATAAGGCTTGTACCCTCCCAATTGCGCTCCTCCGCACGAAGCCATTGACACAATGTCGAGTATCGGGTTTGGTAAGCGTCGCACAACATTCGACGCTAACATAAGCAGGTAGTATCGTCTACTGTCATACCATAGCTCAATCATATCTAACTAAGACCTGACATCGTCCAAATTACTATAGACCTATCAATCTGCACAGTTGTGTAGGAAATTAATGGAACACATTACCAATGGCAGGCTAACATTGTATCTGGAAGAAAACCAACTCTTAACTCTACACCAAGCGCGATTCAGAAAGTACACATTCACCGAAGATCAAATAACCTATATAGCTCAGAAAATAGAGGATGCCTTACAAGAGAAAATGCACACACTAGTTGTCTCGATAGATTTAGAAAAAAAAAGCAATTGATAAAGTATGGAAGGAATAACTGAAAGTAAAACTGCACAATATACAGGTTTGTAGGGAAAGGTACAATTGGATCAGCCTGAGAAAAGATCTGCCAAGACAAGAGAACAAGAACAAACCAGCAAAATGATTCTGCCGAAGCAAAGTGTCCCAGAAAGAGAAGTTCTTTTACCAACATTATTCATGTTTTATTTTTTTGTTTTGTGCATATCCTTTACAGGACATAGCTGTCAACATCAGCATCTTCCAGCTGATTGTTGATTTCTTGGCAAGATTACGCTTAGTAGTTTGCCATTGCTTTCTGAGCGGCCGGCTCACATACCCCATAAGTTACCGACGCGATTCGAACCACTGCTGATTCTCACCGACGTCACATTACTTACGAGAGTATACGAGATTACGGAGAGAAGTCGCTAACCTCTAGGCCAGGAAGACGGCAATAACATTATTCGTAGCATATATAAATGACATCACATACACTTTTCCAGCCAGAGTACACACATCCTCCTTTGCAGATGACCTAGCCATATGGACATCTGAAGAATATATTAATACAGCTAACAGCAGAATATAGCAAGCCTTATTAGCGCTAGAGGACTGGTCAAAATCATGGCTAGTGAAGATAAGTTAGGAGAAATCAACATGCACAGTGTTCTCCCTCTCAAATAAAACTCAGCAACCTAAGCTGGTATTGAATGGGAAAATATTGCGCCATGAAGAAAATCTAAGCTATCCACGTAGATCTAGACATTATCTTTGATCGTCGCCTGACATGGAAGACACAGGTTGAGAAACATCGAACAAGAGCAAGGCAAAGAATGGTTAAGAAAGAATTCCTAACCACATACAAGCTGCTGGTACACCTTGGGGAGCAGATGAAAAAGTTCTCAAGAAGCTGTATACTGGACGGGTGAGGACAGTATAGGAATACAACACTACAGCTTGGGAAACAGCAGCTAAGTCAAACTTTAACAAAATAAATAGAGTCCAAAATCAAGGAATGAGGATCATAATTGTAGGCCTGAAGACAATGACTATTAACGAACTAGAAAAGATCACTCGTCTACAACCAATATAGGAAAGAAGAGATGGTAGAGCCCAGCAACAAGCAAAAATATGTATGCTTGTTTGCTTGCTTGTGTTCATTGGCTTGAGCTCAAACGCGAAGTCCTGTATGTCGGTTGAAGGCATCCCGTTGTCCAACATCAGTATGATGTCATACAGGACCTGAGGTCTGCGTGAGTATCCGTTATACCATGTCTGGCCCATTGGTGTGCAGACTGGTGGTTCCTCGCCGTACAGGCAGACACTCTCCGACTTCGGAGGAATCGACGATCCTGCTGACTTTGCCAGGACCCCGAAGGGACCTGTTGCCCAGGAAGCTAGACGAGGACGCGTCAATAGGTCTTGGCCAGTATATAACCCGGCCTTGGTGCCTTGGAAACACCTCTGCGTCCCAAAAATATGTATGAGGTTGACACTATGTGTCAACGGTTTTATGGTCTTGGAAAGGGTAAACAGAAGCGAGGAAACTTTGAAGAATCTACAAAAAGAAAGATTATGACAGATCTGATACTTAACAACCATCAGAAGAAGGAAACAAAGAGCAGGAAAATACATGCCATGCGAATCAGTAAACTTAAAAAACCTTAAAGACGAGGCAGTAAGGGAAAATTATGAGAAAGGACTAACTGAACTCTTTGTAAAATTACCTACAGAAAGAAAAACAGTGGAAGAAGAATGGGAGATGTTCAAATCAAGCATTTTAAATACTGCAAAAATAACACGTGGAACCACGAAAAACACGGATAAAGAAAATAACAAGTTGGTGGAACGCAGAAGTAAAGAAAGCGGTAAAAGACAAAAAGGAAAAATATAAAAAGTGGTTGAAGAGCAAACAGGAATGTGATTACATAGAATATAGAATAGCGAGAAGACATGTGAATAGAATAGTAAAGAGGGAAAAACAAAAAGACTGGGAAGAGTATGGATAAACCCTAAATAAAAACTACAAGGAGGCAACTAGAAACTTCTACAACAAGATAGGTGCAATGCGAACCAGAGGGGAGCCCTTTGGTCCAACTGAAATAATTAACAGCGAAAATGGAGAACCAATAAGTGAACAAAAACAAATTCTAATAAGATGGAAGCAGTATTTCGAACAACTTCTCAACATCCCATCAGATGACACAGGAATTCAATAAACCGACACAGATGTCACCGAATAACTAGAACCAGACATATTAAAAGAAGAAATTATAGAAGCCATCAGATTAGTCCCATTGAACAAATCACCGGGAGAGGATGAAATACCAAATGAACTAATTAAAGCAGCACGAGAAGTAGGAACAACTTGTCTACATAGACTATTTAACCATGTTTGGGTAGAACAACAGACACCACGAGACTAGGGAAACGCCATAATTATCCCAATTTGGAAAAACAAAAGCAGCAAAAGAGACTGCACACAATACAGAGGCATTTCATTGTTGAGTCATACTGGGAAAATATTTTGCAAAATTCTTGAAAAAAGATTACGAACTACTTTGGAACCCCAGCTAAGCGAAACACAACTTGGATTTAGGAAAAACAAAGGATGCACAGATGCCATTTTTGCTCTTAGACAACGTATAGAAAAAGCAATCAAATTCAATGAAACACTCTACTTAGCCTTTGTCGACCAAGAAAAGGCATTCGATAGAGCAGATAGAAACAAGCTGTGGGAAATCCTTAAACAATATGGAGGGAGTACACATCTAACAAACCTATGTATAAGTTTATACAACAACAGTGAATGCATAGTGAGAGCAACTGGAGGACACTCAGAACCCTTCACCATAAAATCTGGAGTACGACAAGGTTGTGTCCTGTTTCCTCTCTTGTTCATAACATATATATTCAACATATGTAAAGAAACCAGCCAAGCAGAGATAGCAAGAATACCACATGACGAGAACACAGAAGAAGAACCATCTGCAAATGTAACCATTAGAGAACGCCTGTTTGCGGACGACCAAGCACTACTAGCAAAATCAGAAGCTGAATTACAAGACCACACGAATAGTCTAAAAGAAATGTGTAGGGAACATAACATGAAAATTAGCACAAGCAAAACAGAGGTAATGACTATAACTAAAGAAGAACAAACAACAACATTTCACCTAAACGAATATCCCTTGAAACAAGTAAAGAGTTTCAAGTACCTAGGAAGTATAATATCATCAAATGGCAGATCAGAAGACGAGATCGAAAATAGGTGCAATAAGGCAAATCAACTCATTGGACAAATGGCACCAATACTAAAGAACAAACATGCATCAATAACTACTAAGAAAGCACTTTACAACTCAATCTTCCTACCAACTCTATGCTACCAATGCCAAACCTGGACAATGACAGAAAAAGAGAAAAGAAAAATCACAACAACAGAAATGAGGTTCCTGAGAAGAATAATCAAAGTATCAAGAAGAGATAAGATCAGAAATGAAGAAATCAGGACTAAAGTGGGGGTTATAGCAGCACTAAATTTATTAGAAAACAGCAAGTCAAATGGTTTGGCCATGCAAGTAGGTTTCCAGTCAACAGTATACCACAACAATCAATGATGTACAGACCAGATGGAAACAGAGGAAGAAGCCGACCACGTAAACGTTGGACGGAGAGAATAGCAGAGTCCTTGGGAATATCGATATATGAAGCCCATAATCTGGCACTCTCACGAAGTTTATACTTCACCTCGACACCGCAAGGTACAAGAGGAACATGATGAGATGAGATGAGATACTTAACATATCAACAGTCAAACCCATTTACAATGCACACATGTTCCCAGCTTGGAGATAGCAGCAACTGCCTGAGATGATATAAAACATATCTGGTATTGGGAATAAACACACAGAGAATGAAACAGAAAGAAGAAAAATAGCCCTAAACTACATAAAAGAACATTACCCATGTAGCAATTGGACCCATGCATATACAGATGGATCAGCCAAACAATTCAATAGAAAATGGGGGAGAAGGAATTCTTCAGAATCTAACAAATGGAGAGAAGATAGCAGTCAGTGGCAACTGGAACATTCTCAAGTAACGTCAAAACAGAGGTATAGGCTTTGAAAACTGCAGCAGAAATGCTCTTGACGGGGGGAAACACAGAGAAGAAAATAGTTATCTTCATAGATGCAAAGTTAATTGTCTCAATGTTGTTTGTCCATCAAGAATGATGATGACCATTCATTTCATCCAGTGGGGTCTAAAGTATGGAGCCGTGAGTTCTAAGATGGCTGATAAGACCTTTTAGCTCGAAATGTTCTTTGACAATGTGGACAAAGAATGCTTGAAGTTTCTGGAGGAGGATTTTCTGCAGTGGTTTTTCTGTTCTGTCTTTTCTTCACAGCTCTTGCAGTCCTGGTTGCCTCACAAGTGACTGCACCCTTGCGTAATGATGTACGCCACTGTCACGAATTTGCAGCCTTTACTTCCCAGAACAAATTTCGGTTCACTTTTGATGAACCATGTAGAGATATTACAGAACAAGGAATGAAATTCTCTATCATAAAGAATGCTGGGGAAAGGAGAAACAGACCCAGAATTGATAATAACACCACACAGTTATGCAGTGTTAAATGAACCGCGACTGTGAGTGGAAATTAAAACTGCCCAGGCCTGACACAAGCAACCTGGAGCTATAAACATGCCAAGTCCAGCCATTCACACAGACTCAACAGAGTGTGAACAGACCTTGTAAAACTGATCCTAAACTTGACTAGAGGCTAGTAACTCCTGTAGACAGGTAGAAAGGCGGGGTGTTAGAAGGATAATAAACCATTCGGACTGGATTCAGAAATTAGGGGTTGGATGTCTGGCAGAGGCAATTAACACTGGGCCTGTGGACTTTGTACCAGACACTGGAGAGCAAACTGTGAAACTGATCTGGGGCTTTGCAACTCAAAACCATCCAGGTGTGACACTATGGTGATGGTTAGTGGTTCAGAAAGCATTTATGACTGCCAGGGGGAGATAAGTCAGCCTGCATGGGAAAAGAGGCGTGAACTGGCCCAACACTTGAATAGAATTAATTACCTATAGGAGGTCAGCATGTTTCTGTCATACCAGACAGAAGGGTGCCAAGGAGATAATACGGTCTGCTGGACTCAGCTTAAATAAGGGTCCCTAGCTCTGGTCATGTTAGAAATGAAAAAACCTCTGAACAGGTAGGAACTATCTCAATGTTCTGTAGTCATATGCATGATTATTATGTTAGATTTCACTACAAAAGTTATTTCTTAGTTACTGATTTTCAGTCTATATCTGACCTAGGTTACTTCAAGAATTATTATTGCTTCAGGTTTCTTGAGTGTATATCCTATTGCTATCAGAGTTGTTCTTACTATACCTTTTGGGAGGCAGACTTTGGACTTTCATTTATCATGTTAGATGTCTGTTACTCTATGGTACACTATCCTAGTTGCCTTTTGGTGTGTGCATTTGTTGTACAAAATATAGTCAACTGACTATTTCTTTAATTCTTACCACAGCAGTAACTAAGTGGTGATTAAACCGGGCAGATCAGCAAATATGGCTGGTATGTGTGGTCACTTCAATTAGACTTGTTGTATATCTCATTTTGTAGCTATACAATATTAGTACTCATTAATAATGCCTGATGCTATTATGTTGAGTATCATTAGATGTCCATCTTGAAGTGATATAATGTTTACGGATATGTTGGATGTATGTATGTGTAATTTCATATGAATATACGATGCTAGGAATATGCTTCGTACATATTCTTTTTGTGTATATACGTCTCATTTCGTATACATACAAACTAACTAGTGCATTATGCTATGATGTTAAAGTATCATAATATGTCTAGTTTAATCAATATGTTTATGTGTATTGGATGTTTGATATATTGATTTGTCATATGCAAACCTACCAATATGAAGTGTTATGCTATTGTCTGCGCATTGGCACATTGGCCAACGATTGTAATGGAAGCAGAGGTGTAATGGTACAGACATTACCCACAATTGGTATAGGGTATATGGTGCTAAACTTTCTCAGTGTATTGTGGACGTGCGTTCACGGTAATGCATGGGAACCTGGCACAGCTACTGGTCACGGCTTGTAAGCCCGGATGACCCGACATTATTATAATACCATTACCGATCCTGTGAGCTGCTAAACCAATTTTGGACGGAGCGGCTGTACGACACAGAATTTCTGTATTAGCGACATGGACATGGGGCGGCAGAAATGTAATCATTACAGGCGTGTGAGACAATTGAAAAGCCCGTCCCAGACTAAAGACAGTAGGGAGAAGGAGGATGGTGAACGCAGTAGAGCTGGAAGATAAACTTGGCCAGACTGGTCATTGTATATGTTTGTGTTATGATATGTTTTAATTAGGATTGCGCTGATATAGAATTAGATATAACACATTCTCGACTTTCTTTCAAGCTCTCACAAGGAGCACCTATGTTACAGATCTCAGATCTCAAGAACGAGTGAAGACTAGGTAGAGCTAGGACTGGCATGAGTCAGAATACCGGCAAGCTGTTTCTTTTTGTGTGTGTCTACTGGAGAGTGGGGATCTGGACCACAGATCCAGATAGATCAAGTAACAAGTAAAGTTACGTAATGTTTGTCATCAATATCAATATGTATATGATTTCATCCTCCTCATATTGACAATCATCCTATGTCTATTGTTATGATTAGCAAATAAATGTTGTAGTATTGTAACTCATAGTTCTGTCATTATATTTTTTCCAATTGTGCATACGTGTTGTTGTGTACATTGGTGGGGGTTCACTTAGACACCAAGGAAGGGAGCAGTCAGGGAGAAAAACCTGTACTGAGATAGTCGTCTATACTCATATATTTAGACTTAAACATCTATCTTAGCTAACCTTCTCTTTCCCATTCCTTGGCGAATATTCAGCACAGTTCATTTTAATTTTGTAACGAGCCACTTGGAGCTGTACGTTGGATATTCATGGGCTTAATCTGTAGTTCAGCCATATAGATTTTGTCCCTAGTCAGTTTCTGACTATTTGTGGTTGCTCGCCAGTGAATAATACTTTCATCTAGCCGGTGGGGCACCCCGGCTTATGACAGCCACACTGAAAAGCAAAAACAGCACAGAACAAGCATACCTAAGAGTAGCACTCCATGGACTATGTCAGAAATCCAAAAAAAGTTGTGTATCCCATCACATTACAGTATACCTGGATATGGAGAGGCTGATAGATTGGCACAAGAGGTCGGACGACTATCTCTGCCTGACAATAGACATAACCTGTAATGAAGCAAAGAGGTTTTAAAAAACACTTATAGATCCAGATAGGAATCAAATCATCTGTCCATCAGAAAGAAGATGCATATTACGAACTCGACCGAAGTGAAAAGTGCCAATCTTCAGACTCCGCTCAAGACATAACAGACTGAAATACCACTTGTTTAATAAACTAAAGATAGGAGATACTGATGAATGTAATTGTGGAACTGGTAAAATGACAGCTAGACATTTGCTGCAGGAGTGCCCAATATATGCAGAACATAGGAAATTGTTTTGGCCGTCACCTGCCTCATTTGAGGACAAACTCTATGGAGATGCCAACAAGCTCAAGTTGACAGCTGCATTCTCTAACTATATTCAGTTTGACATCCGAAGATGTGCGAAGAAGAAAAATGTTCATAGCCTGCCACACTTCATGCCACAGGTATGTCGGTGGCAAAAGCGTTCTAGTGGCCACGAAATGAAATATTGCTTGGCTAGCAAATCCATTACATGGCAAGTCCGGATCGAAAACTCCTTGTGTGGGAGTCTTTTGCAGAACTGCATTCTTCTGGTTTCAGGGGAGCAGTTTGTGGCGAACGAAAGGTCCATTATATGGAAGTGAGGCTAAGCAGCCATCTGCAGAACTGACGACTCCTTGGGTGAACCCAGTACCAGAGCGCTATGTATCGGCTCGGCAATTAGGGAAACCTCCTTGGTGAATGTCTTTGTCTTCCTTTGAGGGACAAACGGCATGGGTTCGGCTGTTCTAAACAAGCCAGCTGGAGCTCCTCCTGTAGATGGATGGATGAAGGTAACAACACAACACTGAGAGCGTTGAACGTCCAATGAAACACCATGGAAGGTTAAGCCGGTCAAAAACGATTGAAGAAGTCAGATGTGTCGGCCGAAAGATGCAAGTATCCTAGCTCTGCTGTGAAGACGCACATCGCATTTACATTGAAAGCAAACATTTCGGACGATGAAAGAATATGAAGTTGAATATGTTTAGATGAAGTCAACCGTAAAGAAATGCATGTCGAATTAACACACTCTGACCTTTGAGGTGCTTACTTAGGTGCGGCGTACTCCCCTCAAAATAGTTAATAACTAAACATACGTGTATTGTTTGGCGCTCATAGATGCGAGAAGAAGAAAATAGAAACGAGAGAGAAGAGGAATATTACATACGTTTATGCACCAACTGCAGACAGCACAGAAGAAGATAACACAATGTTAACAATGGCAAATGTGATTCTAGTTACATCCTACCTAAGACAACTCGTCACAAATGACATCAAATGCTTGAGGATATATGTTGGGGTTTCCAGGAGAGACATGATGAGACATGACATCTGAAAACATGACAGGTATAACATCGTGCACCCACTTCATCAACAATTGTATGGATTTTTTTGTCAAGGTATTGCGGAAGTGCGGGGGAATGAACAGGCTGATAGACTGGTAGGGAATGCACCTCTTGGAGGTAGACTACCTATTTACAAGCGAGATGTAGTCGTGCGCCTGTGGGACCAGGTAGAGAACACCGGGGAATAGATTGAGAACGCCTATGTGAAGAGAATGAGATTGCGGGGGATCGGCTGGGGTTCTGGAGGAATCTCAAAACTGAGATGTAAGTCCAGGAGAACCTTCAATCAGATAGCAGTGGGAACGATTAGTAGTGTAACTCTTCGCTGGCTGTTGTACGAGGGGACGGAGCGCGTAAGGGAATTCTTTAGTGTAGTGATGTCGGTTCTTAGCTCAAATAAACTCATCTCATCCCATTTTATCAAGAGATAAATAAAATTACTAGGACAAGCATACAATCAAGACAGACCTGGATTCAGGGTCAGGGAAAGACCAGGACACACAACGATAGATAACATCCAGCTTCATCTAAAGAAATAAGAATACGACATATCCAAGGCATCACATCTCTCATTGGTATGACAACTGAAATTCCACAAACCCTACCGCTAACGACAAAATGGATTTGGAAAGGAGTCATCATCCATCTGGGGCTAGACAGACAACATCATCAACAGGTTTTTTGAAGGTCGTCTCTCAAGACGGTCCTACCAAAAGTCATTTGCCATCGCTCCTGGGACATAAAACCGTCATGCCAGTGGGTCTGTACTTCCTTGTGTCCATCGTCCTGCTGGTCGACTCCTGGTTCTACTTACAGGAACTATGTCTTCCATCACTGTTTTTCCCAAAACACTGTGAGGTTTATTATGTCCAAAGCATTTCAGTTTTAGAGACATGATACAATTTATGAATCAGTTTTATTCGATGTTCAAATCTTGTAGAATGTCTGTATGTTTATTTTTCTTGGTTCACAATATTGTCAGGGGCTCATCATCAGCATGTGCCATGTCAATTGGAGTAGGCGTTCATGTCTTTCTACAGATCTCGGTCCTTGGTGCCATTGATCAACTGGGCTGATTATATTTCTCCATGCCACTGTCTCAGGCCATACAAAATCTTTTCTCTTTTTCTGTCATTGCCTTTTTTTCATATTGATCTTTCAGCTGTCACGATATTCTCCAATGTCTCTCTCCTTTTCTCATCACATGAGCAAAGAATGCTGTTTGTCTCTTTCTTATAATTGCATATAATATTCTAGGTTCAGTAGTCTTTACCAGAAAATCGTTGTTCGTTACTCTGGCAGTCCAGAGTATTCGCAACAGTTGTCCCAGGAACAACATCTCCGCTGCTTGCAACTTTTCCTAATTTGTTCACTACCGTTCCGCAATTTACTGTCATACAGCAAAACAGGTCGTATATAACCCCGTGACTATCTTTCTTGCATTCAATGATAATGACTTATTGTGTAAGATACTTTTCGTTTACTGCAATGCAGCCTTTGCTGGACGCTAAGGGGCTAATGATATATATATATATATATATATATATATATATATATATATATATATATATATATATATATATATATATATATATATATATATATATCTTCTTATATATAAAAAAGGATGTATGTGTGTGTGTCCTTTATGCGTTCGCGAACGGTCCATCCGATTGAGATGAAATTTTCTACACGTCTTCCTTTCATTTCCAGCGCAGCCAACTGTGATATTTATTTTAGTGTGAAATTTAATACTTACTGCTTACTTAATATTATTTAATTTTTAATTTTACATTGTAATTTATATACAGCGTGGGGACTTAACTCTAGAAAAGTTATTTCAAGGGGCATAACTTTTAATAACATTGCTGTATAACCTATAGTCATATTGTTGCATGGTTTTCAAAGATTTATAAACTCTTTGTCTATAGTTATGTACCGGCATATGAGTTATAATAAATAATGATACAATCTTTAAGGCATTTTCAAAGTTTTCATAAAAATAATGCATAATGCATAACATTGTAACTCATCTTTTTATGCTTACGAAGTTATCTACAGTCATGCAGGTGATTAGAAACGGTTTTCATTAGAAATAATGGATGGTGTGTGGAAGGACATTCTTTTACGTTACTTTATTTTGTTGTATGAATTTAATGAGACGCTACCCGCCAGGAGCTGGGCGAAGCCACTCCGGGTCAGATAGATAGACAGACAGGCAGACAGACAGACAGACAGATAGACAGACAGACAGACAGATAGTCGGTAACGTAAACGAGAACTTATATGACTACTTATATGAATTAAATGAGATGCTCCCCACCAGGGACTGGGCGAAGCCGGGCCGGGTCAGCTAGTATATTATAAAATGCTATGACTGAGATAAGTAGATAACAGCGAAGCTGAGTAGAGGAGGGCACTCACGTGTCCTGACAGTCGGAAACTTGTCAAAGAAAGCGGTAAAATAACCCCGTGTGGATATGAAAGTCAAGGAGAAACCTACACATTATTTGTCCAAGTTTCCATGAATATGTACAGTCATCCGGTAGGGACTGTTGCGATCCACAGGCGACACCAAATGTCATAATGCTACTGACGGCGAAGCCAAAATGAACACAATAGGAATGCGGGATATCTGCACACTACATTAGATAGGACAATGTAACTTCCCTTCTTCTTCATCTGCGATCAACGTTTGCTAAACGTGGTGCATAGCCTCCACTGTAATAGGTAGATGTCCGCTTTCTGGGCCCGTAACACTGAGGTCACCATCTTCCGACTTCGACGGTTGCTGTTTCTTTTCTGGATTTCTCCTCCCATACGTAGATTGCCTTCCCGTGTTTGAGGGATGTGTGCTCACATTTTCTTGATTCCTTCTCCAATATGTAGATTGCCTTCTTCTGTTTGAGGGATCTGCATTCCCATATTTGGATTCCTCCTCCCATACGTAGATTGCCTTCCAGTGTTTGAGGGATCTGCTTATTTTCTTCTCCGATAGGTAGATTGCCTTCTTCTGTTTGAGGGATCTGCGTTCCCATATATGCTGGATTTCTCCTCTCATACGTAGATTACCTTCATGGGTTTAAGGGATCTGCGTGCCAACATTTTCTGGATTCCCCCTCCCATAGATATACTGCCTCCCGGGTTTGAGGGATCTGCGCGCCTACTTTTTCTGGATTCCCCCTCCCATAGGTAGATTGCCTTCATGGGTTCGGGGGAGCTGCGTGCCCAATTTCGCTGGATTCACTCTCCTATAGGTAGATTGATTTCCTAGGTTCTTGGGATCTGCGTACCTACCATGTCTGTGGGGTTTTGTTGCCCTACCATTTGGTCTGACCAGAACTTCCACAAGGCAGTGGTGATTTAGCATTTATTTTGATCAGAACTTCCACAAGGCAGTGGTGATTTAGCATTTGTTTTGATCAGAACTTCCACAAGGCAGTGGTGATTTAGCATTTGTTTTGATCAGAACTTCCACAAGGCAGTGGTGATTTAGCATTTGTTCTGACCAGAACTTCAACAAGGCAGTGGTGATTTAGCATTTGTTGTGTCCAGAACTTCCACAAGGCAGTGGTGATTTAGCATTTGTTGTGACCAGAACCTCCACAAGGCAGTGGTGATGTAGCATTTGTTGTGACCAGAACTTCCACAAGGCAGTGGTGATTTAGCATTTGTTGTGTCCAGAACTTCCACAAGGCAGTGGTGATTTAGCATTCGTTGTGACCAGAACTTCCACAAGGCAGTGGTGATATAGCATTTGTTGTGACCAGAACTTCCACAAGGCAGTGGTGATTTAGAATTTGTTGTGTCCAGAACTTCCACAAGGCAGTGGTGATGTAGCATTTGTTGTGACCAGAACTTCCACAAGGCAGTGGTGATGTAGCATTTGTTGTGACCAGAACTTCCACAAGGCAGTGGTGATTTAGCATTTGTTCTGACCAGAACTTCCACAAGGCAGTGGCGATTTAGCATTTGTTCTGACCAGAACTTCCACAAGGCAGTAGTGATTTAGCATTTGTTGTGACCAGAACTTCCACAAGGCAGTGGTGATTTAGCATGTGTTCTGACCAGAACTTCCACAAGGCAGTAGTGATTTAGCATTTGTTGTGACCATAACTTCCACAAGGCAGTGGTGATTTAGCATTTGTTCTGACCATAACTTCCACAAGGCAGTGGTGATTTAGCATGTGTTCTGACCAGAACTTCCACAAGGCAGTAGTGATTTAGCATTTGTTGTGACCATAACTTCCACAAGGCAGTGGTGATTTAGCATTTGTTCTGACCATAACTTCCACAAGGCAGTGGTGATTTAGAATTTGTTCTGACTAGAACTTCCATAAGGCAGTGGTGATTTAGCATTCATTCTGACCAGACTTCCATAAGGCAGTGGTGATTTAGGATTCGTTATGACCAGAACTTCAACAAGGCAGTGGTGATTTAGCATTTTTTGTGTCCAGAACTTCCACAAGGCAGTAGTGATTTAGCATTTGTTGTGACCAGAACTTCCACAAGGCAGTGGTGATTTAGCATGTGTTCTGACCATAACTTCCACAAGGCAGTGGTGATGTAGCATTTGTTCTGACCATAACTTCCACAAGGCAGTGGTGATTTAGAATTTGTTCTGACTAGAACTTCCATAAGGCAGTGGTGATTTAGCATTCATTCTGACCAGACTTCCATAAGGCAGTGGTGATTTAGGATTCGTTATGACCAGAACTTCAACAAGGCAGTGGTGATTTAGCATTTTTTGTGTCCAGAATTTCCACAAGGCAGTGGTGATTTAGAATTTGTTGTGTCCAGAACTTCCACAAGGCAGTGGTGATGTAGCATTTGTTGTGACCAGAACTTCCACAAGGCAGTGGTGATTTAGCATTTGTTCTGACCATAACTTCCACAAGGCAGTGGTGATTTAGCATTTGTTGTGTTCAGAACTTCCACAAGGCAGTGGTGATTTAGCATTTGTTGTGACCAGAACTTCCACAAGGCAGTGGTGATTTAGCATTTGTTGTGACCAGAACTTCCACAAGGCAGTGGTGATTTAGCATTTTTTTCTGACCAGAACTTCCACAAGGCAGTAGTGATTAAGCATTTATTCTGACCATAACTTCCATAAGGCAGTGGTGATTTAGCATTTGTTCTGACCAGAACTTCCACAAGGCAGTTGTGATTTAGCATTCATTCTGACCAGACTTCCACAAGGCAGTGGTGATTTAGCATTCGTTATGACCAGAACTTCAACAAGGCAGTGGTGATTTAGCATTTTTTGTGTCCAGAACTTCCACAAGGCAGTGGGGATTTAGGATTTCTTGTGTCCATAACTTCCACAAGGCAGTGGTGATTTAGCATTTGTTCTGACCAGAACTTCCACAAGGCAGTGGTTATTTAGCATTTGTTCTGACCAGAACTTCCACAAGGCAGTGGTGATTTAGCATTTGTTCTGACCAGAACTTCCACAAGGCAGTGGTGATTTAGCATTTGTTCTGACCATAACTTCCAGAAGGCAGTGGTGATTTAGCATTTGTTGTGCCCAGAACTTCCACAAGGTAGTGATGATTTAGCATTTGTTCTTACCAGAACTAGCATTTGTTCTGACCATTTCCACAAGGCAGTGGTGATTTAGCATTTGTTTTGATCAGCACTTCCACAAGGCAGTGGTTATTTAGCATTTGTTCTGACCATAACTCCCACAAGGCAGTGGTGATTTAGCATCCGCTGTCTTTCACGTAGATGGAGACTCTGTGGCGAAAGGGCTGCGGAGGCAATTGATAATCCTGCATATCACATTCGAATCACGGCTACAGGGTATAAGGCAGCATACCGCCTTGCGTTGGTTTTCATACAATGGTATGTGTACCGGTGGTTCAGAAAACAATGGCAAACTACTGAACTAACACATTGCCAAGAAATCACAAACAGCAAACATTTTGGGCTTGACTACGACGTTCTGTAAAAGATATACAACTTTTTGTCATCACGTTGTTGGATTTCCTTGGGGGTATGTACTCCACCAGTCCATTCTGGATGCTCTCTTATTTTGTCCTATTAAGCAAAGGTGTTTGCCAGGGAGCACAAATATACATCCATTGTTAGTAGTGCTGTCTCAGTATAGCAATGACTACATAGTTGAACGAAATTTACTTTCTCAAGATAACATTGTAGAATAAATGAGATAATCTAGTTGCACATCCTTTACAGGACGTCGCAGTCAACCTCAGCAATTTTTGGATGTTTGTGATATCTTGGCAAGCTTACGTTCAATAGCTTGCCATTGCATGTTGAACCTCCAGCACTCAAACCATTTTATAAAAACCAACGTAAGGCTGTATGCTGCCAAATAGTCCGCAGCTGTGTTTCCAACGCGGTATGCTGGATTACAAACTGCATCCGTATGCCACTTCGCCCCGAAGCGGCACGCACACACACACACACACACACACACACACACACACACACACACAGAGACAGAGGCGGACAGTTAGAGCATTGCTTTGCTGATTCTTCTGCTTCTGCAGCTTGTCTTGTTCCAGATGTATTTGTGTTATCTTTCCTCTGGAGTGAACTATGCAGGCCGAGAGAGGGATTATGCTGCATGGGCATCACACATGTCTATATTTCAGCCCATGCTTTGTGGGGAGGTATAACTCCATCCCTGGTCTTAACCGGTCTCGGAATCAAAGCTAGAGGTAGCAGTTAAGTTATAAATCCTTGTTAATTGGCATAGACATGGGTAGCCACCCGTTTCTTCTGACGGTGGGAGACACCTACAGGTGTCACTTATCAGCTACAGCCCATCTCAAGCTGGGCAGCCATCGGCCAATTGGGTGCTGATCCGCCACAGCCTGTCTGCTTAATGGGTGCTTGGGGTTAGGACAAACTCTGAATCGCAGGCTGTAAAACCAATGCACCAGGTACTACCAAAAGGAAAAATACAAACCTCAAGCTACGGCTAGTTGGGTAAGAGATATCGGGGCCGGCCTCTACTACGATACAAAGATGTGTAAGTGGGACATGACTGATACAGGCATTGATAATGCACATTGGGAGCAAGTCGCCACTGAACGTGATGCATGGAGGGCAAATATCAGAAATGGAATACAGACAAAGGAGAAAATGATTGCAGGTAGGTCACACACTGAGCGCGTGAGCCGTTAGATGGTGCATGATGTTGAAAATGACATGGGCTCACATGCATCTATTGTGGACGAACATTTACAGCACGAATTGGCCTTATCAGTCGTATTCGCTACCGCCGTGAGTTATAGTTATGCCTTTTTGAAGCACAAAATAACAAACTATCGTCTGCCAAGACTGTATTGTGCCAACACACACACACACACACACACACACACACACACACACACGCACGCACGCACACACACACACACATGAATAATATGAAAATAAATATCTTAGACATGAATGAGATGAGGTTGAAGCTATCTGGTTAGGCAATCAATAAAAGACAAACACAATGATATATTCAGAAGGTGATTAACGTGAAAACAATAACAACAATAACAACAACATGGAGTTGAGAATTAGAGACAGGAATGAATAATATATGGAAGACATGGGTGAAAGAGAGCGGATAGCGAACGATAGGACGACTTAGCATTGTTTGCTGAAGATCTATGCTCCAACACGTATATAGGGCAAAAGAACAAAGAGGAACTGGCTCTCAACGTCTTCGTAAACAATTGTGGTACTGTGCCAATAATGATAATTATATAGGGTGTTTATAAAGTCTGGCTACACTTTGTATGTAGAACAATTTTTAAAAAATGAAGTACATGATGTCATCAACAAATGTGGTCAACACTGCACCGTGAAGCTATATGCAGTGAATGGCTGTCGTCTGATGGAGTAATTCTTTGTTCGCCAAAGAGAAAGGTGTTATCAACGGAAGAAAGAATTTTTTCAAATTTGTTCTACATAAAATGTGTAGTGAGACTTTACAAACACTCTGTAAGTGGTGTAAATTGTGTCGTTTGACGTGAGAGGTGCGAATTTTACTCGATGGTTAGGCGGTATGGCACATGAAGATGTATTTGTGATGATGATGTGGTGGGTTCCCGTGTGCGGCTGAGGCTGTTGTAGAGGGTGCTGCAAATTCCCTGCCTCAAATGGTCGCTGTCTCACGCACAACAGGCAAGAGAATGTACGTGCGTGAGGCCTCGCCCAATGAGAATCAAGGATGAATTCTTCCCATGCTGCTCCAAATCTTTAGATGATAACCCTGAAAGAAAAGTAAACAAACAAGATCATTTCTGGTTATTTTCTCAATGTTGGGTCACAGGTTTGGGTGTCGGGGTGGTTGAGATCTATGACTTCCCCTCTAAACCGATAAGGGCGGTTCGATTTCTGTTGCGGAGAAGTAATTTGCGATAAGTTTTTAGGGCCATCTTAATAAGCTACTCAACTTGCCTGACTTTTGCACGGTGAATATTATATTGTCTTAAAAGATAACAGTGAAACAAATACATACTGTATATATTTCATGTACACGTTGGGTACTTTAATTATCTTCAGGTGTGTGGAAACGGTTATGGGTTGGTAGTATGGTCACTGCCATGGCAAACTATCAAAATAACAAAGTTATTCCACAAGAGATTAATTATAGTAAGCTGACAAACATTGAAGGATGCTTGCCGGTCCGGTTCTGAACACTGAGCTGAGATACTCCTGGTGGCATATGAAGTAGGAAGTTGGAAATCCAAAGGCTAGTTTCACAGCGCGGTGAACATAGTCCTTGAAAGCAATATATCAATAAATCAATCAACTAATGAATGAATCAACCGATAAATCAATCAGACTGTCGGCTTATCAATCAATTAACTAACCAATAAATAACTAAATAAATAAATCAGTCAACCATTTATTCAGTCAATAAATCTGTCAGACAGACATTCAAAGAATCAGTCAACCAGTCGTTTAGTCGTTGGATCAACATCACGGCACAACCCATAAGTCCTCCGTTTTCCTCCTAACTAAAACCTGAGTTTGGAGAAACAGCTCAATGCACGAACTCCGTTGCATCGGCGAGGATCCTGAAATGCTTTGGGTAGATTTTTAACTCGAAATTTTGCCCGGGCAGCGCCATTAGGCTACTCTTGTTCGATTTCCAACTGCCAAGTTGGATTTTTTACGTGTGCAACAATACACACGGGCGTCCGATCTCACTACCCAGAGACCAGGGGAAATTACTGGAAGTCCAGGTGGATTTTTAAAATAAATCCTGGTCCTCAACGGGGCCTGAACCCGGGACCTCCAGCACTCGAGGCGGACACCATACCTCGAGACCACTCAGCCCCCTCAGCCCCCCTCAGCCCTCAGTCAACCAGTGAGTCAACCAAGTTATCAATAAGTGAATATATTAGTGAATCGTCCAGTCACTTAATAAATCAACGAGTCAATGAAAAAGTCAACAATGAATCACAAACAGTCAATTAATCAAGCCATTAACTAACTCTGCTCACTCTAAAGGACGCGGTTGTATCCCCAGAATGACCTTGACCTCCATCTGCTACAGATACAACCATCACCAGAAGTTAAACCCGATCAAAGACAATGAATGATTCGGTCAATGCCATGACCTCTGATGAACTGTTCAGGCTATCAAGATTATAGACACACAGGAGTTGACACGCATTCATAGAAGGAGGGCTATCGAGTAGCGCGTCCCCATTAAGTCTTTCTCCATCCACTGCAATAGTTTTCTTGGCATCTGCAAGGAAATTGGTTCGCCACGTATTTCTTTCCCGGCATCGATAATACTAGTGGGTAAACATAACCATTGTCTCTAGTGGAGACTATACCAATATGTAAATATGCTCTTATGGTCCCGTCGCCTAGCTACAGAGCTGATAGGCGTGGAGCGACACTGTGATCGCGGTTGTTGGTATCGTAAACTGCATGTTCAGAAAAATGGAGGCCGGCAGGTTGTTGAACTGGATTTGCCTTATGTAGTATCATGTGGTTGCTGGTTTTCTAGAGACCGCCGATTCCATCGACGATGAACTGTTTTTTTTTTTTCTTTCGTGGTGGACTTTTGTGTTGGCATTCTGGCAGAGGCCGTATGCATAATATGCCTATGCGCGGTATTGTTTTTTCGAGATTCCTGTCTTTTCCACTTTTCACATAGGCTGTAAGAAGCATTTTGAGTGATATTCACAGGCACAAGAACGGTGCATTATGGGGAGACCCTTAGCCGTGAAATTGCAAACGCGACTAACTAACTAACATATAAATATGCTGCGTTAGGTTACAAAGGGATTATTTAAATATTATTATAATTATAGAATTAAACAAAAAAGCCGCGGCTGTTGTCATGCAGTAAAGAATGTTTGAAAATAATGGCCATAGTACTGACCTCCGGTGATAATTGTTTGAAAATATTGGCTGTAAATACTGACCGTATGACATGGATATTCAAATATCTTCACCAAATAGTTACTGATATTATTGAATATTTGCAACCGATCGTTGTGAATATTTTATACATGCGCGCAGTTAATAATGACTGCCCTGTGATTTGTATGCTCGAAGATTGGTTAATTTATGTTTCTATGTTGACGACAGATGAGCATCACCTTGATAATGTGTGTATATTTGCTATGTGGGTATTTCCATGTTTGTTCGTTGTGTATGTGCTGTCGAAACCCCATGCCGCAACGTTAAAACTGCCATCTGTTACTGTGTTCTTGTAAAGCTGATCAGTTCCACTTCTCGTCCGAGTTGATCTTCTTTGTTGTGTTCCTTCGTGAATGATTGGACATATCGGTAGAAAATATTGACTTTCCTTCATGAATGTATAGACAAATCAACAGAAAATACGGGCTTTCCTTCATAAATGTACATATCGGCAGTAAATACTAAATTTCGTTCATGAATGTAAGGACATGTTGGTAGTGAATACTGACATTCCCTCATGAATGTTTGGACATGTCGGCAGTAAATACTGAATTCATTTAGACATGTTTGGAAACATCAGCAGAAAACGCTGACCTTCATTCGTGAATGTTTAGGCATATCGGAACTAACTATTAGCCTGTCCTCCTGTAGAAGTGGATACCTTGAACATAAAGGTAGAGGTATGCTAGGTACTTGTGCGTGGATGTCAGCTGAGATGCTTCACATCGGCTTGGTGATAATGAGGTGTCTAAATCCCTACCTCGCCTCTATCCTTGTTAAAAAAATACATATATATAAAAATTTCTTTCATCTATGTTACGAGGGAAGGTTGACACCAGAATCATGATGCGAGGGAAAAATTTTTCTGCCGGTTGTGAACCGTAGCAAGCTGTTATTGTAGAACGAAACAAGCAGAAATTAAAGAGTCGATAAATACAACATAACTGCTATTATTTATAGTACGAAACGCGCTAACAAGTAAAACATACAGTACTGACGATTGGGAATCACCACTGAGCAAGCACGAAGATTATTCGTCATAAATCTAGACTGCGTCGCTCGATGTTTGACGCACGACAGGCAAACACTAATCGACCTTTAATAGAAGAAGTACGTGCATTCGGCAAACGAAACTATGTATCACATCAAAAAGAAACAACATCAACAAAACGACAGTAAATAGATAGCAACAGTCGTAAACAATTGATGGAAGCATCTTGGAAAGCCGACCCGAATGGCTGGCTGACGTCACAAATAGAAGCGACCTATTTCCATATTCACTTCCTTCTAGCGAAAAAATTGGACCGGATTGTAATGTAAACAAAATTTATGACTACATTTACGATCACTTTTGTTAAATGTTGTACATTGTCTATAATGATATAATGATGTAATTGTTATGTAACAAGCTTTTTATGCTAGAATATATAATGTTAGCGAGTTATCACTATGCAGAAAAAACAAACATATATTTGTGACAATGGAAATGGGAATAACTGATGACGTGGAAAGATTGTGGCCATTGTAATTATATATATATATATATATATATATATATATATATATATATATATATATATATATATATATATATATATGTAACACCGGGCATACAACGG